>JALPQI010012675.1:0-40382 GCA_025490895.1 Thaumatotibia leucotreta | reverse complement strand
CACTCCCTGTGTTCCGTAGAAAAAGTCGAGCAGGCAGAATTAAATAGTTTTCTGTTATATAAAATCGACTTATACTCACTGAAACATCATGTTAATTAATAAAAATATACTAAAATCCGGAAAAACCAAACATTATTCCAACATTTAGATAATCACGGAATCGTGAAATAATGTTGCCATATTGACTATAAATCAACATAGTGTGGCAAGATTACAAAAAATACATGAAGCTTTGAAGTGGTCAATGTTGTCGTTGTTGTATAATATGCTTAAAAACACTTGTGTATATGAATAATCAGCCTTATTTGACTCTGGATGTGATGTTGTGGACTCTTGATGGTTTTACTGTATGGCTTGGACATTTTTTATTTATCTGTCATTCAAAATAATCATTCATTACATTAATCAAATCAAGTCATGTAAATTTAATGCCATTTAAACTATTTTCAGTCGCAATCGTATAATTTTATGTTGTATCTTCTTAGTAGTGCTGTGAATTTTGCATAAAAAAATCGTATTCAGGAATATTGTGACTTTGTTTTGTGTCATTGTATTTTTTCTCAAATTCTTCGTTCTGTAGCTTCTGCGACGTGACTTACGGTCGCCGATGCCGGTCAAAGTTCCTTAATCTCTAATAACCCTGCATTATTGCAATAATATTTCGAGGACACTGGTCACAATTCGAGCCGATATGAAGCTCGACAGTTATGGAGGGATTCTTTGGTATCTCAAATATTTCGGCTTACCTTTAGCATTATGCGTTTCTATTTGTAAAGTATATAACCGTGTATCGCAGAAAAAGCGACGAGCTACGTTACAGGGAAAGGCAAGTGTTTATACAGCGTGTTTTTCTTCATATGCTATAACTTTAAGGGAAGCTTATTTAGGTCAAATATAATTATTTTTTCTAAGAAACTAGTGTTTTAACTCTTACTGTTATTGATTTATTAAAAAAATAAGTTTAATCACTGAACATGTGTACTGCAACCTTTATTTTATTCTAATGTAACTTATTTTGACATGTGCCGTCAGTCACCTGAGATTAGCTTTTATTTTATTCTTAAGGTTCTCTCACACTTACCGTTTCATTTATTATGTATGAAAACAAAAAAAAAACTTTTTTATCGAATTTTCCAAAAGCCGATATACCAGACAACTTCTATTAATGTCCCACATAACCTGTCTAATTTAATGCAAATCGAAACGAACACCCTGTATATAACTTGACTTATTTTTAAAAACACATTTCTTCTAATTGTTTATGGCTACCTATAGTTAACATGTTATCCTTTATAGTTTTCATGTTTTGCTTCTTATTTCAGGTTGTCCTCATAACTGGCGCCAGTTCTGGTATAGGGGAAGCATTAGCTCATGCTTTCTATGAGCAAGGAAGTAAAGTTGTATTGGCTGCCAGAAGGGAACCCGAACTCAATAGAGTGAAATCAGAATTGATCTCCAAGAAGCTGGTAAAAAACATGACATTAACTAGTGCTACCTAATTGTTATGTTAGACTTCTAAGACCTCTGTTTGACCTTGTTTGTCATTACTTTACAGACAACTACAACTCTAGAACCTGTTGTAATTCGTTTGGATCTAGCTGATCTGGACAGCCTGGAAGGTTTTGCCAAAAAAGTTCAAACTCTTTGTGGCCGTGTGGACATTTTGATCAACAATGGTGGTGTATCACACAGAGATTCAATACTACATACCAAGATAGATGTAGACAAACAAATCATGTATATCAATTACTTTGGTCCTGTATGTTTGACAAAAGGTAATAATAAAATGTATTTATTATTTCGTAATAACTTTTTTATTATAAGGCAATTTCCATTTATTTTCTTAGTATAGAAAATGTCATTGGACTTAAACTGACAGTATTGTACACAGATTTCATATTTTATTGGACATTTGGTACTTAGGTCTATATAAATAAATAAAAATTGGGTGTTTAAAAATCATTTATGTGTACTGTGTTGCACATGGGTGGTAAAACATTAGCGCTTGTAACACCTCCTTTGAACTAATTGAAGCTTGTAGCCGTAATTTTTAATATTTTGATTTCAGCTTTGCTGCCTAAAATGGTTGAACAAAAAAGTGGTCACATTGTATTTGTAAGTTCAGTACAAGGACTGATTGCAATCCCTGATCGTTCGGCATATGCTGCATCTAAGTTTGCAATGCAGGCATTTGGTGATGCACTAAGATCTGAAATGCACCAGCATAATGTCAATGTATCGGTAGTAAGCCCTGGATATGTCAAGACAGCAGTTTCTCTGAATGCTCTGAAGGGTAGTGGAGAAAAGCATGCAGGTAAGGAAACAGCTATAATGTTGTTTGCCTATTGATTCAGGACTTTCTTAACCCTTGCAGTGTTGGTCAGCCAGGAAACAGTTGATTAAATCCCTTTCAATATTTTCAATCACTTCAAATTTAAATATACTGGCAGTACAGTCAAATGTGAAGTGATAATGAGTATTTGAGTAAGCTAAGCAATTTATTCCTGTTTTTCCTCCTGTAGAAGTATTGGTGGTTTGTGCAGCATAGCTAATACCGCTACTCTTGCATTTGGGTAATCAAGCTAATACCTAACCAAATGTACAGACATTAGGGGTAATATTAATGTAAGGTCAGTGCAGCTAAATCCGGCATATTTTTAATAAAGTCCTTCATAAGCGTCTTATACTTACTGTTCAATTAGGGTTGGTAATCAGTTGGTAGACAGACTTTCCTGATAGACAGTCTTACGCCCATTGACCTTATTTAAGATGTACACAATGAATGAATATCTCCATAAAACTTTTTTGTCTTTTTTGTTCCCAGTGATGGATCAGTCAACTGCTGAAGGTTTTTCTGCAGAGTATGTTGCAGACAGGATTCTAGACATGGTTGTTTTCAAAGAAAATGATTTGGTGATTAGCCAGTTTTTACCAAAAGTAGCAATATTTTTGAGACATAACATGCCAGGACTATTTCATTGGGCAATGAGTAGAAGGGCTACTAAAACAAGTGTGCCATAAAGTAATTATTCTTGCTTAGAGTTGGGGGTTCAGGGTTTTTTAGTATGCTATATGCTGTTTTTTTATTGTCCTCTTAGAAGTAAAGTTATATCTTAAAATGGTGGAGTAATCAGGCCAAAAGGGTCTAGCAGGATAAGCTAACAAGAGTTGCCCCCTCAAGGGATTTGGTTATAATTTGAGGTGCAGTAGTGGGAAGGCCTAAGAACACTGGATGCGTAATATCAGCCTCCGATCTTCTTTTGTTTCAGACTTATTCACGAAAATGTCATAAATCATGGTAATCTTTAATCTGTGATGTTAACTAAACCAAGTAAGCGAGAGTAACCAAATAAATTCAGAATTAAAGAGCGTGAAATGGGGTTCATAATGCATATTTTTAAAGACATTCATATCTTTAAACTTGGATGAAAAAAAAAAGTTTTTTTTACGGTTATATTTTATACCACTTCTCGCAGAGGCACAACTACCAAAAAAATTACTTAATAAGCCACAACTGACAACTACGTATACATTAAAAAGATTTCGAAATATCATGGTGCGTCATGTCAAAAAAAAATTACGAACGTGTTTTCGCACCATCTGTACAAGAACACGACAATTTTTAGTTGTGCGTCTGCGAGAAGTGGCAAAAATATAACCGAAAAAAAAACATTTTTTTTTCATCCAAGTTTGAAGATATGAATGTCTTTAAAAATATGCATTATGAACCCCATTTCACGCTCTTTAATTCTGAATTTATTTGGTCACTCTCGCTTACTTGGTTTAGTTAATATCACAGTTTAAAGATTACCATGGTTTATGACATTTTCGTGAATAAGTCTGAAACAAAAGAAGATCGGAGGCTGATATTACGCATCCAGTGTTCTTAGGGCTTCCCACTACTGCACCTCAAATTAAAACCAAATCCCTTGAGGGGGCAACTCTTGTTAGCTTATCCTGCTAGACCCTTTGACTATCTAATGCTTAGCTCAGTAAGGGAAAATGAAATAAATACCTAAAGGAGTATAGGCTAAGCAATTTTTTTTACTTCACTGTGGTTACAAGATTCCAAGTATTACTGAAGAGAGTGTTAGAAGCTTGACGCGTTATTCGCAGAGCTTTTAATGACTCAAGTTTGTAATCCCTCTTACTGACCGTGATGCATACAAAGATTTTAATCAGCATCACACTTGCTAGAAAAAAATAAGTTTCAAGACAAAAGTAATATTAAATATTGTACAAATATATCTATGACTCCCGTAGGGAATTTCACTTTTCTAAACTCTCGCAACACATGCTAGCAATTGCACACTTAAAAACCGGCCAAGAGCATGTCGGGCCATGCTCAGTATAGGGTTCCGTAGTTATTCGGAAATGGCTAGGCCGATTATGTTCGAAGTAGTTTTATTTTATTAGTTCACGATTTTATTCATATTTTTTGGACCCATGGATCAAAATGTTGAGGGGGGGCATACAATTTTTATTCTGGAGGGGTTATCTTCAAAAATATTCACTTTAGAAAAAAAACTGCGGACAGACGGATGGACATGGCTAAACGAATTAGGGTTCCTTGTTTACTAAGGAACCCTAAAAAGCAAGTTTAATGAAAAAAAGTGGTATTTGCATATTTTGTTTTTTTTTTGCAGATTGTAATCTAAAAATGAATAAAATAAATACTTCTTTAATTATATTTTATTGCATCAAAATTGGTTATTATTTCCTTGCCAACTACAATAAAATTATCATCAGAGATTAACTGATTCCATTTTATGTTTACCCTAGTTATTTATATAAAGAAAATATTTTTGTACAGGCTCTTTTATCTATAACTATTATTATAACACTCTGCTTCCTACTATTTAATATAATTGATACAATATTCACTAGTAAGCTTCAAAAAATAGTACTACCTACTTCACATTTGAGAACATTATTAACCTAGTTAAGCATGTATTGGCATAAGGACTATGTCTTGTTGACTATTTCATTTATTTGAATGTTTCATAAAGTCTCCATAAGCATATTGCAGCTGCCGCTATAGAAACTGAACTATGTAAATATATTTTCCTCCTGTTGTCGGTGCGTACCAGAACAACTGGAGATGCAGATGTTAGGTCACTCAATATAGGTAAGGTAGATAGGTGACGGCGATCCTTTTCCTCTTGGTACTTGCAGCATGGATCCCACTGCCATGAAAGAGTGTAACAACCAGCACAGAGAATCGATGCAACACCAAAGGGAGTACAAGCTATAGATCTCCATGCTAAACCTGAAAATTTTAAAATATGGTTGTTAGACTGAAAATAAAAAGCAGTAAACCTAATAATTATATTTTAAATGTTTACCAGAAGCAATCCCACATAGTCCACTGTAGAGAGAGACTTTATGCAATAGGTTGCCTACATAAATCCACCTTGCAGTCTCTTCTCCGAGAGACTCTGGTTCTATAACAATAACGCTCACGCCGGCCTCAAGAGCTCTTTCCAATTCCATTTCAAATTTGATATGTGCATTTTCACTATCATAAACTTCTCGTATGATTGCGACACTCGATGGCTTTAAATCGCTGTAAAATAATTTTCATTTGTTGAAATACGGATTTAATATATAATTCGTAAATGATATTACAATAAAAAACTAAATGTGGCATGGTTCAATAAAAAAATGCACGTATAGTTACACTTTGATCTCGTAAAATAAAATATTAGAGCTATGTCTACTATTTACAATTACAAACCTGTCACTTTCATTACCCGCCATGTTAACTATAGACAAGGGAGTATGGTAGTGTTACCAAGGGGTTTTTAGAGTTACACAACTTGCTCACGATATGTCATTAACCACAGATAAGAAAACGGCACAATACGGTACCAATCACGGACCAATTACACATGACAACATATCGTATGCAACTTCGATGTCATGACTGGGTTGGTATGTTAGTTGGTTGGCAGTGTATACAGTTTTATTTTCTTTGAAGTGCAACGAATACATCGAATTCAAGTAATCGATTAAATGCCATAATTAATTATAAGTATTGACTCCATATTCGAAGGCGAACGATAAAATAATATCAACTTGTCAGTAAAACACCGCGCCCTATAATCTTTTCTACAGTAGTCAACTTTTCTACTGAGAAGTTGAATTGATAGACTATACTTACGATAAATCATGGTTCCTATAAAAACAACATATCGCTTGCAGCTTTCACATATTGCTGGCTAAGTATGCCATACCAAATGGGTACAGAATAGCGTCGCTCAAATGTACCATATGGTGAATTCTGGTGAAACTTCCCATAATGGTAATTAAGTATACGGCAAGTATAAACCGGCATCTATAAATACTACACCGAACTTGCTCCATCGTATAGATGTGTGTTCCTTGCTATATTTTAATAGAAGCATATGATAGTGAATATCCTGTCGTTTAATTTAAGGCAGGCATGAAGTCATACTAGAACATTTAAGGTCTCTGCCCACTAGACCGTAGCATACCATGACCGTAGCATGAACGTATCAGACAAAAAAATATTCTTTGTATGGAAAAGTATGAGACTATGCCCACTAGGACGTTCCGTCGCCGGCCAACACCGTCGCGTGCCATGCACGGACCGACAAGAATTGTCGGCGAGAATATTTAGCCGGCCCCGACACGCTACGTGCATGGCACGCAACGTTGCCGGTACGGTGTGCGCAGGCGGCGAAACGGTGAGCATACGGGTTCTATTTACATTTTTGTATTGTATTTACAATTTTTATCCAAAACTCTCCAATTTTTTTCACTTTTGATAGTGAGTAATAATTTTCTTATGGCGAGACAACGGAAACAATATAATCAGCATCGCTATTTTCTGAAAAAAAACTTACTTAATTTATTGTAAACCCGCAAACCGAAGATTTTCATCGAGATCGAAAAATATTACTTCGTTTCTTACAAACAAAATAATTAAAAGAAATATCAATTTTGAAACAGTCATATAACTTAACGAATTTATCCAGATAGATTGCACGATTTGTTTCTTTTTTTTACATGGTAGGAACCATGCTTTTGATGTGGCTTTCTAAAAAGATTTTTATTGGTTTTAGATTTTTATTACAATATGTACACAAAATCGATATCTTTTTTTTTTCGAAAAACCTATGCTCTTTAGCAGCTGCTTCATTGTTATTTAAAATTAATTATTGTTCCAAAACCATTAGAAGATGTAAAAATAATCAAACAAAACCAGTACAACTTGACGGAGTCACCTTGACAATCATGACAAGAACTGTACTCTCTGAATAAATGTACTCTCATAATATAGACAATATATTTACCGATTCCAAGAAGTTTTAGTTTAATATCATAGATTACACTTATCAGTGTCTAGGTTACCTAGACAATGATAAGTGTAATTTAATACTATAATAATATTAATGATAAATAAACACATTCCGCCATATAAATGTATAAGTAGCAAAACTGACGATTCGAAAGTGCTTGTTAGCAACAACAAGCCTACTCAATAAATAATTTTTGACTTTGACTTGACTCAGTAACAACTCTAGTAGGTACTTCAATGGATTTCGATCGCAGTTTACGATGTCTGCTCAGAAAAATAGGTGTAGAAATAAACTCGTAGGAAAATACTAGCACAGCGATAGTAGTCTAAAGGGCGCGAAAACAATTTGCAACTGATAAAACTGTGACAATGGAACGATAACGACGGATATGAATCGCTCATACTACGGGGATGATACGTAATTGCGACGCGGATGATACGTGGTTGCGACGCGGATGCAACGGTCACTAAACGGGTTTAGCACGGACATGAAACGATGTACACACGTTATAGTGGGCATAGTAGTCCGTGTCGTCTCACATTCCGTGTTTGATACGTTCATGCTACGGTCATGGTATGCTACGGTCTAGTGGGCAGAGACCTTTATTCGCATTTTTTTGCTAACAGGGATTGTTAGTCAAGAGTATTTTAATATTATTATAGTGATCGGAACCAAAGAGAATATAATCACTACGTTTAAAGAGTTGGGACTCCCATACAACAAAATATTATACACTATGAAATGGTTACTACACGCCAGTATCAACTTTCAAACTTTTGACACTTTGCTTTCGTCATTGTTGCCAACATGACCATATAAAAATAGTGTTGTACAACGAAACTCGATTTTTATCGATGGTGTAAAAATATTTACTGTGGCAGTCTCGCTCACAGATGCTAAATAAAACAGGAAGAAAATAATTTTAACGTTAACATTTTTCTTCATTTCTTTACTTCACATTTATTACTGAATTTGAATTATTACTGAACTGGGTCGCGTTTTATAAAGTTCGCTGTTTGCCTCTCTAACGCACGCACATATTCGCTAGAAAGAGAGGCAAACAGCAAAATTGTAAATTGTAACTTTATAAAACGCGGCCCTGGTGGACGTATCAAATCTATTAATGGAACCACATTTTTTTAAATCGCGTCTTTATTTTTTTATTGTTTGCATCTGCAAGAAAACATTTGGTTAAACAGAATTTTCAAATTGCATATATTATTACAATGAATGTCATTATTTAGGACATTTTTTTTAACGTATAAATATCAAATCAACCGAGTTTCACAAAATCGATATCGATAATATACGCGTAAGCACTATGGAAGTGTAGCTTTTTAGGGTTCCGTAGCCAAAATGGCAAAAACGGAACCGTTATAGATTCGTCATGTCCGTCTGTCACAGCCGATTTACATGGAAACTATAAATGCTACAGTAATGAAATTTGGTAAGCAAATGTGTTGTATGAACTGCTACAGGATTATCATACTATATTGTAAAAAAAATTGGGGTTGGAGCCCTCCATACATGTAACTGAGGGAAATATTTTTTTTAGATGTGTGTAAGCGTGTGGGGTATCAATAGAAAGGTCTTTGAAAATGATATGAACATCACATTTTTATTTAAGCGAACCATTTTCGAGATATCAGCTCTCAAAGTCTGATAAATGTGTCCCCCCTAATGTAAACTACACGTAGTTTAAAAAATAGAGGGGGGGGGGGGTATAAACATCTAATAAATATGTCGGAGATATGAGTTACTAAATCTAGAAAACGATAAGCAATGTTTTGCTTGGAGTGGTCTTTGCTTGGTCCATGCAGGTTTGCAGGTAGATGATACCAACCTATGAACAGGTGGCTGGTGACCTGACAGTATAAAAGGTCACTACTGCAGTGTTCATGAATTCATTCCCGTGTTAGACATAGAACGATTCACTCTTGTCTTGTTATGTGAAGGGTTTACATTCTTATGAAGGAAGTTATTTCTATGGAGTATGCATCTATGCATGGACGCAAGCTTAGAACTCTCCATTCGTTTTCTACTACTGCGTAGATGCGTGGATACAAGATTCTGAGTGCTGTTGGTGGCGAGTAACGAGAAGCTAGGAGGCAGATAACTGGAATCTTACCCCTCTTAGCTCGGCTGTCATTAGAGTTCCCGATATCAGAAGTGGGATAAAGACTCAAGGCTCACGTAACAGTGAGTACTGGTATTGCATCACATGTAAACGGTAAGGTTTAAAATCGACAACAGTTGGTAAGGTAATGATTGTTCACTATGTTTGCAGTTAAGTTTGATTTGAGTCGTGATTTAGAAAACTGCTTTGTTCTTTTTTTTGTGATTACTGTTGTAAGAAAACGTGTGGGTAGGTATCCTACCCTATTGAAAAAAAAAAGAAATAAAAACAGTAATTCTAGTGATTTCAAAGTATATCATGACCCATACTTATTACTTACTTAGTTGTGAAATACTAGCAGTACCAAAATATGGGCAGGTAGCCCTTTGTTTTGTTTTGTTTTCGAGTCTACCAAAAATTAATTTGTGATAGTGATAAACATTTTCAATCCATGCCTTGTGTTAAAAGTTTTCTATGCGTGTGAAATTACCGTTACAGATGTTCAACTTCAAGATCAACAAGCTCACTGTCATAGTAGTCTACAGTTTCATCCATGATGAATATGCTGTGACGATGAAACGAGCGCAATTTCTTGCGATACCTATGTCCAAGAAATTAAGAATTGAAGACGCCAACTCTATGGTTATTTTGGAGCAACGGAAATTAAAGGACAGGTTTCTTTCCAATTGTTTTAATGAAAAATTAGAAGCAGTAGTTTAAAGAACTAACGGTTGACATTTCTGTTTGTAACGTTAAGTTTTTGTGTTCTTAATACGTTTTATTATTTGCGAGATTAATTTGATTATAGTAAAGTGAAGCACAATCTTATTTTGATGTCGAGTATAAGATGAGGTCAGTGTCTAACCTCAAACTTTAGGTACTTAGTGTTATGATTAGGTCTAGCATTCCAATTATCTCAACATCTGTTCAAAACTGCTTATAGTCTACTTGAAAAAAAAAAGGAAATCAGTCGGCTTTGAATATACTTTGTTTTTGTGATAAAAATGATATCGTACAATTTAATGATTACAGTTCAACATGGTGAGTCAGAACGAGCTGCCGGCCTGCAAGTTGTTGATGTCATGCCCGGTGGCGTAGCAGGTGTCGTTACTGCCTACCGTGAACACCTGGTGCAGCACGTGGTGTGGACACGTTGTTAATCCGCTGAGCAGTTCACATTTTTGTTGGGCTATTTGAGGTCTGAGCTAATTGGTGAAACTAATGTTGTTTTGTAGCCATCGAGGGTTTATTCCCTTTCGATTATTTAGAGTTTAAAAAAAAATGGAGGAAGAAATGCAAAATTGAAACTAAATTAGACATCAATGTTACAGTTACGCAAGTTTAAAATAAACAAGTTTTATGAAACGCATTGAGATCGGTTATAATAATTTCTGAAAGGTCATGATGAAGGTCATGATGAAGGTCACGATGAAGGTCATGGTGAAGGTCATGATGAAGGTCACGGTGGAGGTCATGGTGGAGGTCATGGTGAAGGTCATGGTGAAGGTCATTGTGAAGGTCATGATGGTGGTCATGATGGTGGTCATGATGATGATCATGATGACTGTCATGATGATGGTGATGATAATAATTTCTTATTATTTGGGCTGTCAATAGTTTCAGTTTGACTTCTTTAGTTCAATTAAAATTGTAAGTTTTATTGAAATTAATCAATTAGTTTGCAATCGTGGAATGAAACTTTTTACATTTTTGTTGGGTTCAGTTTTCTCAGACTACATACACCATTTATCATTCGTAGTCGTAGGTGTAAAATCGGATCTATTTTTCCGTCTCAGTGCGGCCACGATTGTGAGTGGCGTTCGTTTGGTTTAATGGTGTATATGGTCAAGGCGTTTAGATTGTGCGACAGCCATGTAGGTGGTTGTTAAGACTCAGTTGCTGGGTGTAGCATCTGGAGTATTGTAACTGCTGTGAGTACTGCAACCCATTTGTTGGTTTGTTGAAGTGTTTCATTTGACTATTGTAGAACTGTGTCGGTTACTGGCTAGTAAAGTAGTAAGTACATAGTTAGACTGACTAGTCTATTTCGAATGTTAATGAAGTTGATTTTAATTCCCTGGGTTGATTAAACGAGTACCTTAAGAAAATATGATTCTGAATTGCGGCATTAAAATCATCTATTAACTACTTTAAATGCGGAAAGGGTAATTTTTAAATTTAATGAGTTCTAATCATCAGTCATGTGAGCTTTCAATGGACCGAGAGCAAGTCCGAGGGATTGAGCGTGATCGAATAATCGCATCGGAAGTTCCGGAGCATGTAAAAGATGCACGTGGACTGCTTTTTATGTGCAGTATACTCTTTGCGAGGAGTAGCACTTACGCGGCTGAGATGGTTAACTTCTGATAGGTTATTGGATCCTAACAATCCGATGGACTGAAATGAAATCGGATGGTTATAATGTAACCTGGTTGAGTAATTTACGTTTTTGTTTGAGTCGAGAGGTTGACTAATTTGAATCATTCATTAATTGAGATCATTTTGGTAATGCCACAAAATAAGTTATTGTTGTTAAACGGGATGAGGTGACTATGTCACAATGTGAGTTTCCGATAGACATAAACGTGACTTGTGTTTCCTTAATTTTGATTTTACTGGTAACTGAAACTGAGCTGGTGGCACTATCAAAATTGTCTAACAAATTGAAGTTCATAAATGATTGAATACAGATAACATTTTGTTGTTAATGAAAATGCTAGAAAGCCAAGTACCACGTGAAGTAGATGAAGATTGTTGTGGCATGAAGGATGAGGTTCTCAGTTCGGTTGGTCGACCGTACCAGAGGCTTGATCGTAGCCGTAGCCCGTTAGAAGTCGGTGTCTACCTTTGAGTAGTCCGTGGGTACGCGGTGCGCGATAAGCTCTGGCGGAGGTCGGGTCTTGTAGAGACCGTAGAGTCATAGGGTTGACTCGGCGATCCCTTGGGGATGCGCGTAGTGTGGTTATGTGATAACCAATAGGCCACGAATGAGAGACCTGCTTCCGAAAGTTTGCCGTCATGTGTTTTACGTAAAAGGTGGCTATGAAAGCCAGGTGGTACTTGTCTGGTCTTGCATTTAAATTGGTGGTAATGAATTGACTTTAAGTGATCCTAAATTCAGTGGCAAAGAATAAAATTATTTTCCTTGAGTTGAGTTGATTTTACGTAGACAGATAATTTGGTCAGGAGTAACCGAGTGGTGACAAAGATTACTGATGTACGTGTTTGTTTCAGATACAAGCGAGGACGCTTGTCTTGTCAGTATGGCCGTGTCGGAGATATGAGTTACTAAATCTAGAAAACGATAAGCAATGTTTTGCTTGGAGTGGTCTTTGCTTGGTCCATGCAGGTTTGCAGGTAGATGATACCAACCTATGAACAGGTGGCTGGTGACCTGACAGTATAAAAGGTCACTACTGCAGTGTTCATGAATTCATTCCCGTGTTAGACATAGAACGATTCACTCTTGTCTTGTTATGTGAAGGGTTTACATTCTTATGAAGGAAGTTATTTCTATGGAGTATGCATCTATGCATGGACGCAAGCTTAGAACTCTCCATTCGTTTTCTACTACTGCGTAGATGCGTGGATACAAGATTCTGAGTGCTGTTGGTGGCGAGTAACGAGAAGCTAGGAGGCAGATAACTGGAATCTTACCCCTCTTAGCTCGGCTGTCATTAGAGTTCCCGATAAATATATATGTTATAATTTATTAGATATACATAAATTCTATCAGCAATTTTTGGTTTCATTAAATTATCTCTTATAGTCTTTGAGGTAGATTGATTTAACTGTATTTTTTTTAATGAAAAATTGATAATAATAATTTATAATAATAATAATAATTTATTGAATCACAAAAAAAATTGTAACATGACAGCAGAAACTATATAATGGTACGGAACCCTTCGCGCGCGAGTCCAACTTGCACTATGCCGGTTTTTTTAAATATATTTGTTTACTATAAATAAATACTGTAAAATTAGTCTAGAAATACTAACCTTGCCTAGTCTGAGGGAAACCGCTAGAAATAAGCGTTTTTCACCTTTCAAATTTTCAAATAGAAAATTAATCTTTAAAATTAAATTTTTGTTCCTGTTTTTCTAGAGTAAACTATTTGACGGTTATGATTTTGAGATTATGACATTGACACTAATGACAGTACTGAAAAGAAAGAGATCGATTCTATACGTCCAAGTAACAAAGGTAGAAACGAGGGGCCGCACATAGTGTGCCACTAAGAGGGATAGACATAGTCACTTACTACTAAGAAGATACTTGTGTGTGTGGCACTTAGTGACGTATTCAACGCATTTGTCTGGCACTTACATTTAGCATCTAATGCACACACACACAAAAAATAGTGGCACAGTGATAAGGACGGACGATTATCGTTCCTTTTCACTTCCACTAGTAAAAAGTTTCATAAGACCATCCCTTTCGTTCTTGCTATTATTATAACGTTGTCAAATCCATATTAATCCTACATTCATGGGTAGAAATAACCGCCATTAAACTTCGCACAAATTTCATAGATTTATATTTCTATAGATGTTGCGCCAGACTGATCAGAACTTTGGGTGCAAACTTTAACAAATAAAATAAAAAATCAAATAGTGTTCTAAAGAAAATACAAAAAATATGCCAAAAAATAATTATTTGTTTTATTTTCTTCCTGTTTTACAAAGCATCCACCTTTTATGTAAGTGAGACTACCACAGTAAATATTTTTACAAAATCGAGTGCCGTTGTACAACACTATTTTTATATGGCCATGTTGGCAACAATGACGAAAGCAAAGTGTCAAAAGTTTGAAAGTTGGTACTGGCGCGTAGTAACCATTTCATAGTAATCATATTATATCTTTGGATGGGAGTCTCAACTCTTTAAACGTAGTGATTATATTCTCTTCGGTTCCGATCACTAAATTAATTATTTTGTTTGCTATATAGACGTATAATACTTTATCTGTGATTTGCTACCGTTACAGTTAAAAAAAACCGGATGTATGTAAAGGTGCGTTCAGACCAAAAGAGCATTCGCTGTTCTATCCCCCGCTCTACGAAATCAACCAATCACGTTTTGTGTAACGATCGAATTTCTTAGAGTGGGGGGTTAGAATAGCGAATGCTCTTTTGGTCTGAACGCACCTTAACCGTTGGCACAAAGAGCAAAAACGCTTTATGAACGGGGAACCCCCGTTGTCAAACTTACGAGTTTACGGACCATTCAGCTTTAGTTGCCTGAATACAGCTAGTATATACTATATACAACTTTCAAACCTAAAAGTGCACGTTTTCTGTAGTAAACTGCTATTCCTTTGATTAAAAGTAAAATGGATGAGACTGGATGGATGAACTTACATTTTAGAGCAAAAAAGTATATTTGGAGGTTCCAAAGTTGTTAACTAAATGAGACAACTAATGATGAATAAGTTGTAGGCACATGAGACGTGTATTTTCAAAAAGACTTATTGTTGTAAGAAAAGAAACCTAGGTATACGAAAATAAACTCTACATATAAGTAGTAACTTGGTCAATCAGAGCGAAAGTCAGTATACATAGTTAAAATGCCTATTGAATTGTACGACATGCACATTGTGCAATTTGTGAGGTAGGGACATGGCACAGGTCTATCTACTCAATAAACGTGAGCAGCATTTTTGTAAAGTAGGTACTATTTAGAAAATATTTTCCTCTACTCACAACTGTCGCCCACAACCAGCCGTTCTAAAATCCGCTTGCCTGATTAGGTAAAGGTGAATGTTGCAAACTATGCTCTTTAAGAGTAAATAGCGGGACGGCTACGACTTTGCTTGTACGTTTTATACTTAGTGTCGTCACTATTAGTGCTTAGTTTTGTTTGAATTTTAACAGCCTCATAAGTTTTTGTTGTCATGTGGATGGCAATCGTGTTTAATACTTTGATACGTATAAGGCGTGTGTGGGTGCAAGGCTGACCTTATAGGTGCTACCCACAGTCTATGCTGAACATTTGTATAATTTCCCGACTACCCACGCATCATAGCTCTTATCACCATTAATTATGAGGAACCTGCAAGAAGAATGAATAAAGAACTACATTTATAATTTTATACACAGTGTAGCCGTCAACACGCCCAGGGTCCTGACGATCCAAACAAAACGTTGATTCTTAATAGGTATATTATTGTAAGTATAATTAATTTAAATACCTACAGATTACCCTACCCTACCTACTGGTATTTTTGGCCGATTTTTCACAACAATAGCTTTGCTCCTCGTGAAAAGCGATGTACAAAATTGCGTTTTATTCATTAGACTGGAAAGTAATTTTATACAAATTGTGTTATTATTTATGGGGGATATTAATGACTGCTGCATACTGGAAGCGCCATTTTAATCTACGAGTGTTAGAAATATTTCGCAGAAAGAGGTAGAGTAGATATCATACATGGAAAACACTGGTAGGGGTCAGAATTTACATAGGTGGTGGATAAATGAGACCGCCGAGTAGCAGTCACGGAAATTCATCGAGCGATCACCTCTGAATTGGTTTTGTTTTGCAATTCGTGACACGTTTCTATTTCGAATTCTTTGTATGCTTTGCCCCCATTAAAACATATGTTTTGTGTTAGTTCACTTGGCTAAATAGTAAACTAATTTATATTGTTAGCGAACTAAATACCTGCCTACCTGCAACATTTTGTCTCTTCCGTAAGAGAATAGAAAGTGGATTGTGGCAAGTGGCATATCGTTCGAATCGTGCGATTTAGGACCCTAATCATTTCAGATAATGCAAATATTTTATTTTGTGTTGCGTATTTTAGCTTTTTTAATTTACTAAGAATAATGGCACGCGGTATAGTTAATAATAGTCAGGCAGTACCTGTGCAATTGTAAAAAAAATGTACATTTGGATCAAGTCTTTGATATTGATAAAAATTGGTAAGTAGGCTGGTAGAGTTAATGATGAGCGAGACCCACCACATAGAGTTTGGTATATTCCATTTTTTTATTATGAGTGTATTTTAATTATATTAACTTTCTTGTTGCAATATTACACCCTCGTGGAGTGTAGGTTAGGGACCTAGGTACTTCGAATAAATGACCACAGTTAAAATAAATATTGATATAAAATTTCACGATTATCACTCATATTTTAACGACAAACGGGACTGAATTGCTTGGCCTAAATGGGATTTAAAAATGAATACACATAGGTAAATAAATAAAGTTCTACATATTGGAACCGGGTGTAATCGGATTTCATACTGTATTGCGCTGCGTTTCCTAGTTCCTAAATAACAAGGCGAGATCAATACAGTATGTATCACCGCGTAGAGCAAAGAAAGAAACCCATTAATATTTAGATCATACTAAACAACTTTTACTATGGGGCCAAACTCGAATTCGCGAAAAAAAAAATTACTCTCCCATACAACGTGTTCATGATCACGCAATCAAAATGTATGAAATTGTCCAAATTTTTCTCGTGAATTCGGGTTTGGCCCCATAGTAAAAGTTGTTTAGTATGATCTAAAAATTAATGGGTTTCTTTCTTTGCTCTACGAAGTGATACATACTGTATATTGCAATATAATGCGGACCACTTAATCCTTTAATGATACTAATTTCATATTATTTTCGACGATATGCAAAATTTGATAACAATAACTAGGTATAATATTTCCTTCGGTTACCGCGAGGATTACTCATCAAATAAAACTATGAAAACGGATAAACTCGCGTATATTAACTAATTTTAACTTCATTCCGACGTTTCGAACACTTTAGTCAGTCATCCGCAGACCACGAACCCTGTAAAGTGTTCGAAACGTCGGAATGAAGTTAAAATTAGTTAATATACGCGAGTTTATCCGTTTTCATAGTTTTATTTCATGAATAACTAGGTACCTTCAAAGAAATGGAAAAGGCCATTAGCAGTATTCGAATAAGAAAGGGCTGAACCGAGTTCGCCGTTGCGCTGTGTGATCACGAGCAGCGAGAGCATCTTATTGGATTTATTTCTCCGGTGGTATATCGTGCCCTAGGATGGTATGGCCCCCATTGTGGATAGCCCGCGATCGAACGGGCGCGGGTAATGAACCCGAGCATCCGCGGGACCCGCGGGCGCCCCCCCGCCCCTCGTCGGCGCCCGCGCACGTCTCGCACGAACACGACCACGATGCTCCTTAGGGCTCCTTGGACTTGGTGGAAAACAAACATTGTTTGTATGCTATCTGAACTAGGGAGCATACTTACGTTTATTGCTTTTGTTCTGCTTCTAGAATATGTAAATGTGTTTAGAATTTTATAAAAAAATAAAACTTTACCTCCTATCCTAGTCTTGCCCGTCATACTTAGTTAGAGCCGTTTAAATAGTAACCAATTATTTTGAAAGTATTGTTATTATTCCTTTGTACGATTATGATACTTTACATAAAACATTCTTGTTTTTGGGCGTAACTTCAACCTAAACAGGTTATTCTCGCTCAATTTGCCAAAAATGAAATATATCTTTTAAAAATTAATGTGCAGGACAAGGATACAAAATCTCATGTCGATCTATTCAAGTTGTTTTCAGTTTGTGCCCAGTAGGCCTGCATGCATAATCATCAACCCGTTAACAAAACTCTACTTTAACAGTCGTAAAGCTCCTTTGGTAGAGAAATTACGAACTCGATAACGTCACACAAAGTCCAAATTGGTCTCAACCTCTTAATACGGTATCTACGTTACAAAATGGATTAATGCAATCAGTACGTAATGTATCGTAACGGCAACGGCACTGGCGATGCACGCGACGCTGCGCACAATCCTCCAATTCACAAAACATTTCACGCTTTTACATGCGAGGACCTAGTATTATCTGACTTATATCTCGACGCAAACTGTACCATATCAGAGATCTCCCTTACAGTGGCGATACATTGTACCTACCGGTTACAGACTTTTGTAATTATCCTGCAACAAGCCTGCGTATAACACTTTACATGCCTTGCTTGCCGGTAGACGCGCATTGCAAGCAGGTTACAGCCCTCTAGCGAAATATTTAGGAGTAAATCACTGCCAAATGGTTCTTTATAAAATAAACCCCATGGAGTTGTGGCATGTGTGCAGTGAGCACCGATTTATCTTGATGCAGATAAATATGATTACGTATAAACATTCATTCGTTTCAAATTTATTACATTACACATACTCACAAGAAGATTTTTTAATTTATAACTGAATATTTACGCGTGAAGTGACTAGACTATCACAGAACATGGATTAATAAACAGGGCAAAAATACCACTAAATTACTTGAACATTGGTTTGATTTGTACTAAAATTATTTAAATAGCAAATGCGCATTTTCTAGCGTTAGGCACAAATTCACATCATAAAGTTAGTGCTAGTAAGATGGAAACGGAGCGCGTCCAATCTGCTACCTAATATAAACTACTGTAGCCGTAACTACCTACCATGAGTAGCCAAGTAAGAAACGGATACGTTAGGTTTTACTCGTTACGTAAAGCAGTCTATCACGCTCGCTCCAATATATCAGTGCGAGCGCGATAGAATGCTTTACGTATCCAGTAATAAATAACGTTACCTTTACTTTCCAACTCATGGTATGGCTACTGATAGTGAATTGCGCTATTAAACACACGTAAAGTATAAGCAGTCTATGAATTACGTATGATATGAAATAACATACCTAAAATACTAAATGTGTGAATGTTGAGTACAGTCGGCATCAGATATACCGGAGCGGCCAGGGTGCTAACAAACATCTGAGCATGAGCATGCCTCTATTCTATTGTCATGAAGTTAGAGTGCATTTTCAGATAAATTTGTGCACCATGCAACATATATTTAACATTTATAGCATAGTTTAGTGTAATAGGTAAGCCTGTGGTACTTACGTACAGCCTTCTCAGTTTCTCCCGAAAACTCGAAAATAAGCGTTTTCACCGATATTAGGTCCTAGAACTAAGCACCAAATCACCCCGAGGCCCGAAGATCAGACAATATATCTTTGGTTTGTTACTGATATTTCGATTATTTAAGCTTTATTTTAGTATTAAATTACTTAGCCAATTGGTCGCATAATCTATTCGCAGGTAGGTAAATACCTGTATCAAGACCTTGACATTGGAAAAGATTGTCACCATTTGCAATTTATTGTAAAAACATATACATAAAAATATCGATGATATCATTATCATAATGTCATTTATCTGTGGCTTACTAGTTTCCACTCTCCGATTTGGATAGAAATAGGACGCAGTAGATTGGTATTTTCGCTCCCTATTACTCGTAGATGACGGAAGAACTAAAATTAGTAATCGTGGGGTCCAAATTCTTGAGATTTTACGTCAACTGTAATAGTACATTACAATACGAGTGCGGAAAACATGAAGTTCGGTACCTGTTAAAATACGACCGAAGGGAGTTCGTTTTCGCACGTGTATCGTGCGACGATTTCAGTACAGATGGCCCTTCGAAGTTTCAACTTGTCAAATAATGAACTACTTTTCTTAATAGTGTGTAAAAAAACACTAACTGTACTGAAAAAAATATAGTAGGTAGCATATTGCATTGTTTTAGTGAAGTCGTGAGGTC
The DNA here is from genome assembly GCA_025490895.1 of Thaumatotibia leucotreta. NCBI lineage: Eukaryota > Metazoa > Arthropoda > Insecta > Lepidoptera > Tortricidae > Thaumatotibia > Thaumatotibia leucotreta. The sequence goes on along the minus strand of JALPQI010012675.1, from coordinate 20,349 downwards.
ATTAACGGAGTTTTCATAGCACGTTCAGGCTAAAGCAATGAATGGAGTTTATAAAAATGTTTGTGTAGTGAAAAATTATTAAAATAACTTAAGTACATTATATTCAGATTACATCAAAATGGATTCCGCGCATCATATATTGTATATAACTCAATTCTATGGACCCAGTAAAAAAGGGTATAAACCCGTTTTTTTGGAAAACGGCTTATTTATTTAGTGCATATAGCACTTGTATTAATCTTATATCCTTTTTCAAAAGCCTTTTGAAGTTATACCCTTTTTGACTAGGGCCACAGTAATATTCTTAGCTATGGCGCTAATTTTCAGGGCAATAATTAATCAATTTAATCCTGCTTTATTACATTATTATTAAAATAATCAATAAAAAGTCATGGTTAACGTTGCTATGCGGAAAAAAGGTCGTGAAATATGTGAGTGATTATAACTAAAACATTTTCAATTATAGTTAAATTAATTTTTAAATTATAAATATTCGTACTTTAAAATATTTGCCGGAATGCTAAATGCTGTTGGATGAAACTTATTATGATGCGTATGATTAAACATTTATTGCTAATATCGACTCCATTGGTGACTTTAGTACGATCGTACTATGATACAGTAAATCCGACACCTAGTCACGACACTCGCACTTATGACATTAAACATTAGTTTTATTCTCACATATCCTTTAAAAGCCTTTCATCTCCTTCCTCTGAATGACGGTGCAACAAGTGGCAACAACCAACCCACCATCAAGGGATGGGACCCAGCCACAGCTGCAGAGGCCCTACAACGAACGAAGTTTTGCCTCTCTGTCACACTTACGTACGAATTCATAAGTGCGAGACAGAAGTAGCACTTCGTTCGTGGTTCACGGTAGGGTCTCAGAAGCGGAAACGCGGTAGCAGCAAAATATACTCCTGGAGGAGTACCTATCGATCGTACTTATACTTCTACCATATTATGTTAAAAAAACAATTGATACCGCCCAATACAGTCACGTCTAATAATATGTATACATTTCGGAACGTAAATCAAAGGCATAAGGTTCAAAATCGTGTACAAATTATTAGAGCCGACGGTACCTACTGCGTACCTCGAGAAATCTGTAGAAGAAAACTCTCATTTTTCACTTTTAGATACAAAATATTGTAATATACTTTATATACATTTAAAAAGAATAGAGTATAATATGCGCTATGTGTTAAAAAACAAAGCAGTGCTAATTTTGAAACCCGAGCAAAAAAAGATGCCGTAATATGTGATTCACAGTCACAACTAATAATATGCACTTAATATAAAAAGTAACGTAAAAAGTAAAGTAAGGGATTGAAGTATCACTGACCATACTTGATTAAAGATTGATGATGGGGCAGCAGCGTCATCATAGTGAACACATTACTGCGATCGCCAATCCGCTTACCCAGCGTGGCGATTATGGGCATTTACCTCCTAATGCGTCTATACGCATAGTTTAATAGGAGAGGCCTACGTCCAGCAGTGGACTATCATAGGCTGATGATGATGATGATGATGATGATAAAAAGTAACAATTAATAATGCATAAGTTAATATATATAAGTTTTTTCACAGTAGTAGATTGATGGTAAATATTTAAAGGTGAAAACTGAACGAATGCACCTGGCGTAACTGTGCAGTGTGCATACTTATAGTAGGTAGGTACTTTTATTTCTATGACACATTTGAGTTTCGGTAATAATGACTGAAATTTCATATAAACGCTACCTATTACCATCTATTAAAACGGTACCTACCTATCCCAGTCGACCCGATTTATTACCCACCCTATATAAGGAGGATTGCGCGATTTGCGCGAGTTTATTGACATAGCGACCGTTAGAGAGGTCTCGTGGGCAAGGAGCGGAAGCAGCCATATCCTGAGCGATGGAGTGCCGTTTGAATATAATCAGGAGGTCTATCGCGAACATCCAACATCGACAATTTTAAGCATGACTCTGTCACTCAAACGAAGGCATAATTGGACGGACAGGGATAGAAGCTCAGTTTTCTATTTTCGATGTTTACGGTAAGCCCTCAGAGCTCTTTTATTAATCGTTTAAAGCACTTCTAATGATTTAATATAATATCACCGCATGTGCGCTTGCCCAAGCGCTTGAAGTTAGGGTCCAATCGTTCAAAAATGTTGGCGGTCATATTTGTTACTTGTTTACATTTGGATAAAGTCTTCAATATTGATAAAAATTGGTGGGCTGGTACAGTCAATGAAGTTTGTATGGTCTTTTCCTTTTTTGTTACCAGATTTCTATATATTATTGGAAACAATTTTTTTTTTCGTATTAACATTTTGGGAAATGTGGTGCATATTGCTCAGCATAATTGACTCTACCAGCATACCAATTTTTATCTTTATCGAAGACGTGTTCCAAATATAGATAAAAGCTTTTTGAGAAATGCTGAAAACATTGAAAACGACCCTCTTTTTATTATTTGTGAAAGATAGCTGAACCGACAAAATCCCTCTATAAAAAATCGGAATTTGATCTCGAGAAATGTATTAATTATAATTATTTATGTAATCGTAGCTCACACTTACTAGTCAGACAGTCGAAGGCTTGGTAAGTGATGGAAAGGACACCATTGATATATTATAAAAACATCCGGTAAGTATATTTTTTTATTACTTACCTATAAATCTTTATCTGCGTGTATGTATTTAATGAGGTAAATGTAATTAAGCTGATTTTAGCTAACTAACCATATGTTAGATACATAGGAAGGTATTAGGTATGTACCTATATTCCCTTACGTGGGACAGCGTAATTCGAATATTTGGAATCTCGGTAAGGACATTAGTGAGTGTGAGAATTGTGAGAATCATAAGGATGAATTTGGTTTATATAATTTATACGATTTTAATGTCTAAGCACCCTGATTGAAAGCAACCAAGTGACCTTTTTACTAAAACGCTCACTTATTAGTGGTAAAAGAATAATTTATTCCTTAGTAATGTTACAGCGGATAGACTAAGAATAATTGTATTTATTTACATTTGGCCAGCTATCGTTCAGTTTCAAAATAGCAATTAAATTGTACACATGGATTTAGAATATGGATATGGATTTGACAACGTAATAATAATAGCAAGAACGAAAGGGATGGTCTTATGAAACTTTTTACTAGTGGAAGTGAAAAGGAACGATAATCGTCCGTCCTTATCACTGTGCCACTATTTTTTGTGTGTGTGTGTGTTAGATGCTAAGTCTAAGTGCCACACACACAAGTATCTTCTTAGTAGTAAGTGACTATGTCTATCCCTCTTAGTGGCACACTATGTGCGGCCCCTCGATTGTACACTATCGTCCCTTCATTTTGTATAACAAAGCGATAATACGATATCATATCCTCGTCCTGCCCAACGTGATTTATAAAGGACATATTCGATGGTTTAGAACAAAAGAAAAGTGATTATATTTTCGAACTCATTAGGTTTCAATTACAAAAGCTCTAATTTAGTATACGGGCAGGACAAGGGTAAGATTATGATAATTATTGTCGTATTATTAGAAAGTTTCTTTAACGAAATGGACTATATTAGGTGCTCTTATTATTACTATCGAATTATAATAGTAGTGCAAAGTTAGATACTCCATATGTTTTTATGCCGAGTAAAATATGATTCTTAATGCAAATTTATTTATTAAATAAGAACAACAAATGTAGAAACGACCTCTATGTAAGCTCAAAAAAGGGCCGTTGATCCCGCAATAATATTTCTTCAAGTTCGTTAGTACAAAAATAAAAATAATCGGCTACTTATCTTATATATTCAAATATGTAAAAGCAAATCAACAAATTATTAAATTATGATGACATGACATGATGAGTTCAGAAATTTCTGATGTACGGCAGATAAAGTACAGATATTTAGTGTTGTTGTTTACATACTTTTATTATTTATTTTGCTGGACATAAGCTTCCCTTTCAGTCTTCCACGTATCTCGATCTTTACAAGTGTCCCTCCAAAATGTGTAAAGAAAAGTAAGAGTAGTAAACTAGCACCAGCACCAGCTCTCTCTAGCTATTCTAGAAAACTGTAAAGTATTGTAATAGGAGGTGCAGGCATCGGCGAAAGCTGAGTACCTGGGTTTGATCCCCACCTCGGACGTTAGGTGATCTTGGTCGTTTTTCTTTTGTATATGACATGACATCTAATATTTATAATTTGAAAAGTAAAAACTTAGGTAGAACTGCGTACTAACTTTGAGCGAACGTTGGCGTTCCACCAGCAATAAACCAAATCAGTATTCCGTCGGGGTGTAAGGCACAATAATGAATATGTGTCGGCTATGATTTCCTGTCTCCTTGCGAGTGTCGCGGAGTCACGCCCGGCCGCCCCCCCCCCCCCCCTGCGCCCCACCGCCCGCCCCCCGCGGGCCTCGTCCGCGGTGCCCTCTGCCCGCTCCGGTCACCGAGCACTGTGACCTCTCGCTGAATTTCTAATAGCTACAGTTGCGAAGATGTCACACAGATAAATCGCCCCTCTGCAGTTTATGAACCGGCTCAAAAACGGAGCATTCTCAATCCGATATACAGGGTGTTTGGTTAGCGGTGTCGGAGCTTTTAAGGGCTTAAACTACAATCAATTTTATCGATAAATTACCATACATTTTTTTTTGACCAACGATAATTAAATGGCGGCCATTTTAAAATTTCAAACAGACAAATACGGGCGCACGTGATATTTCTGGAATTATCCGTTTGTTATCGGTCCTATCCCTGCAAAAAAAAACTCGTTAGAGAGCTCATTAGATAAGCAAACTAATTAAGCTGATCATTTGACTCAACTATTTGAACAACAAGACTAAAAAAAATTTTTTAAACAAGAACCTAGATGGTCTCGTTGGCATCAATTGAGGTCTGATGATGGGATCTTGGAGAAATCGGTTGAAGACGGTTTTTAATTTTTTTAATTTGATGATTATGTGCGAAACTGTTCAACGTTGAACGTGTTTTATTTCGTGTTTGCGACAACAATGGGACGAAGCTAGCAGCGAGAGTATCGCCTTCGCCAATACGAGTATGTAACCCGAGTTCGCATATTTTATGCAGATAGAAGCGAGATTGACAAACTTCCGGATGTAATATTGTATAAGAACGTGAAAAACATTAATAAGTAAGTACCTACTACAAAGAAAGATCTCTGATACCATCGCTGGTAGATATCGTTCCTTGGGAGCGTACTTTCATAAACGGTAACAACTATCGGCGTCAACAAATGGCTTCGTAACGATGAGACAGAGTTTTACTTTTGTACTCGCTTGGCTTTTTCTGTGCAAAGAACAAGTTTAATTGAAGCACTCTGATGATTATCATGGGAGGAATCTGAGCACAGTCAGTTAAGTAATAACGCTTCATTGTTGTGTGACGGATTTGGTATTTTCATTTATTATTTCGAGGTGAGGAGTTCGTCGGACGGCTCCTATAAAAGACATCAACGGGCTGCAATGCATTAATCCTTAATCTATAAAAGAACGATGACAGCACCCGCCGCGCTGGACTATATTCAGCGCCAAGAATAAATTTAAGTGCTATGTAAAATGGTTAGTGCCATTAAATTTAATGACAAATGATATCTAAAAGATAGTTAAAGCCGTACAGAAACGTTATATTATAAAGTAGGTAAACAGCCCTCGCTGTTCCGAAAGTTTTTAGTTGCTCCGGTTCTATCCGTTCTATTCATGCGATTTCAATAAAACTTACACCATTTTAAGGGATATTTCAATGACGCTTTAGGCGGTATAAATTGGTTTTAGTAAAGATTTTAGATATTTTTATTATTTTGTTTTACTTAGACGTGTCGAGCCTTACTCCAATGACCATGATACCGATTTTTAAGACACTTTTTTAATGAGATGCTATGAACATAATTCGCTTATTAAGCTATTTTATTTTATATTTACGAGTACTAGTAACTGAAGATATTTCCGTTATTTTTAAGTACAAATTACATGATATCCTTTACTTTAATCATAATGAGTAGGCATCGAAAAAAATCGTAAACTCTAAAATTGGAATTTCGAATAATTGTAAAAATCATCATTCAATTAGTAATCATTGTTATTCTTCAATTATAATTTAAAAAACGCAAAATGAACTAAATTATTTATCCCGGGTATATTTAAGTACAGCTTTCAAAGATTTTTAAACAAAATATGCTTCAATGTGTCAAAAATTGTCAATGTTTCCGTACAATGTTAAATTTCATACAAAACAGCTTTATGTAAAAAAAATGTAATAAAAAACTATTCCCATTACATGCATAAATTTATCAACCATAAAAAGTATTGAAATGTCCCTCACAATTACATAAATTTAACTTAATTCGCATGAATAGAACCGGAGCAACTAAAAACTTTCGGAAGAGCCCTCGTATTTACCCCCGCATTCGTAAACGTCTCCTAACTTAGCAAGCTTTTATATATATTTATTTTCAAAACTACAATTTATGTACATAGATTAAATCTAACTAATCTACTAAACCTAACCTATATCTAAGATTGGCCCTTGTGGCATTGTACCGAGGATGCTGGCGGCATTTCCTCGCTGTATCGCAATACTGATGCGTTGTGCGAGGAAGTCGCCAGCTCTTCGGTCTTTAGTTACGTCAACCAGACATCATCTTAGCAAGCTATTAAGTGTCATTTGTTCCTTTCGGTCCTAGAGTCCTATAAGACAGAAAGGGACAAGCGATAATATTCAGTATCCTAAGTTACGAGACGGTTATTAATAATATCGATATTACAACCACCTCAATGAAACGCAACTTTTCGATTCGTTTGTCATTAAATATATAATGTAAGTATTACAGGTTTTTATTACCTGTAGTTTCGAAAAAAATATATATTTATGATATACTTCTTCTTCTACTTAAGAGCCTGGATCTTGTCGGTGGAGTAAACGCCATTCCGTTCGTTGTCGCTAATGTTTTGTGCTCCTGATACGACACTACATTAATTTTCTCCTTCACTTGGTCCAAAAATGCTCGCCTTGGTCTCCATGATATGTCTTATCAAAAAGTATAATAGTTATCTAATGAAAGCCACCGGTTAAAATCAACGGTTAAATACCTACTGCATATTATTTTTCCCTGGAAGGTTTAAATAGATTCTTGATAATCGCTGCTCCGATTTAATTTCACCGCGGTCGTGAGCTTTTGAATGCGTACCTGCGGGCGCGGGCCTATAAATACATCGAGATTATAGTTCTAGATGGATAAAATATGATGCCTTTCAAGATTCCACACGGCGTTGAGCTTTAGTTTTGTACAAAAACGTTATATTTATTTACACTCTTAGCTGACTACGACAAAGTTGAAAACATAGCTTTGTGATTTTAGAAGCTTTGGTATTTATGCATCTATTTACATATCTATGACTGTGTGTATGTATGTTTTTATTGTAGGCATTCTCCGCAAACCAATTATATCTATTATACCTACAAAATTTTAACTTTTTTACTAAAATTAAAATCTACCTATCTTTGTTGTACTTAGGAGGTACAGTTGATTACAAACATATGTTTATATGTCTGTAATCATATGTACCCACTTTTTAACCTTCTATTATTGTAATCAGGTGAAAAAAAAGGATACATATGTTTTTGTCGACATACAAGGTTTTAGAAGAAAAAAATCCGGATGTTAGTGCTTTCTGTTAACTTTTATGTACGACAGTATATTGAAGCTATCAAAGCTACCTACTATAATAGCTTACGAATTAAAATTACTGAGACTACTTATAATTATTCCTTTCTTAGGGTTCTGTACCTAAAACCAGTATACCCTTAGGAACATAGATTTAACGTTTTTGCAACCAGCTGGTTATTTTTAGTACCTACGTTCAAAAATAATCACTTTGAAATTTCAATAATCACCAAAGTAAAAAAAAACAACTTCAACCGATTTCTCCAAGATCCCAGGTTCTCGATTCTTGGAGATATCGAGTAACAGACATACATACAAAAAAAAACACTATCGAATTAAGAAACTACTCATTTTTTTGAAGTCGATTATTAATCTAATCTTTATATTTTGGACTGTTGGCAAATAAATTATATAAAAAACGTGATAATATATGAATGAATAAACCCTTTACTTTAATATTCGTAATATTATATTACCGTTTGATACGTTATAAGTAACTAAGAAATCTTTCACTATGGCCCATTCATCGTTAGTTGTCTTATCTAGTAAACAACTTTCTAACCTAAAAGTGCACGGTTTCTGAAGTAAACTGCTATTTCCTTGATTAAAAATAAAGCATTCCCACGAGTAACTTTGAACTCAAATACGGACTCATATATCTTGCCATATGTAGTATTAATCGATAAGTATTTGTATTATGCTTGTCATGTTTGCCTGTAATTGGGTGAATATTCCAGCAATTTACATGTATGGTTTCCGTATCGATAATGTATTTCACCTGTTGCCAAACCTCAATAAATAAAATTAAAATGTGTATTAGAGCAAAAACTTGTAAGTATTTGTAGGTTCGAAAGTTGTTTACTAAATAAGACAATTAAGGATGAATGGTTGTATGTGTGGTCCGATATACATACGACTATAAGCAGTTTTAAATTTTAATATACTTCAAAGAAACTGTAAATCGACATTAAGATGTACGCAATGAAATGTTTTATATGTTTAATTACTAGCTCCACTCTTGTAATTACGGCGCCGACCTCTGCTGCGCTATTAGCTAGTTTCATCGGCTCCTTTATTGCATTTCACTAAATAGTTTTACTGGTCATTACACTATAACGACTTTATGACATTACTTTATATGGTAAATGTGAGGTAATTTTTCCGTTTAAGGCGAGATAACTAATAAGGTTTCTGTACACGATGTCTCGAGCTCGAATCAATTCGAAAAATTTGCCTTCATTCGAGTCGAGAAAAAAATCGAGGGACTCGTGAATTCTGCAGTTCCGAATCTGACTTTACAATATACCTATGCTCAAAAAATGTTTTTTCAAGAGTAAACTTATGCACAGAAAGTGATACTTTTCTGCACTGCCTAGTGGGTACTGCCGAGATGGTCTGGTTTTCCTCGCGTAATTCCAATGTGACGTTTTCGCGTCGCATGAGGTAGATAGAATGCGGATAGGAAGAAAAACTAGTTGTGTGAATTTTACAAACTTTAATTAAATCAAAAAAAATAAAAGAAACTTAAAGTCCGGTTAAGGTCGCGGGTAAATACTGAGCTGGCACACACTGAGCACTAATATTAAACAAGTCCTTGTATTGGGGTCACTTTCCTGCACTACAGTTCGTCGTGTGGCACGCCAGGATGAAAATCCGCAGTTGTCCGGATTTTTTCCAAAAAGTCCGGATTCTTAATTGGCAGCACGGAGAAGTCCGGAGATGCACGGGAGCATGCGCAGCATCGTGGTGGGTTCGGTATCAACCCCAAACTTGGTCCCTGGAATACCCGGAGATTGGCGTCATTCATTGCATAAACAGTAAAAACTAATAGGTATTTTCGGTATTTTATATTACAGTTATAAGAAAAATGTTACAATTTTTCTACGATACTTACATTATAAAGACGTTGAAGCACTATTATATGACATCACGTGAATTCTACACACACGGACACACATGCGCAAGTTTCGAATTTTTATTGTTATTTTCAAGTTAGTATACTTGTTATACCTATACGAAAGAGCACGATCACCTGACACAGGTAATTATTTTACTTACTAAGAGATCGTAACAATGTATTATAGTTATTTGTACAACATGAGAGCAAAGTACGTATTTGATGCGAGTGTCAGTTTTGAGTCTTGAGCGTAGCGAGAGACTCGAAAGACACGAGATTCAAATAACTTTGCTCTCAAGTTGTACATACAACTTTTCACCTCAGCATGGAGAAAAGGAAAATATGTTATTAAACATTTATACGTGCCATCCCGTTATTTTTTGTTTTTGTTTTACCATTATGTTTGTAACAGAAAGTACATAATTATAATTATAACTACTAAAAAAACCGGCCAAGTGCGAGTCGGACTCGCGCGCAAAGGGTTCCGTACCATTAACAATTTATTATTAAAAAAATACAGTTAAATCAACCTACCTCAAAAACTATAAGAGATAATTTAATCAAACAAAAAATCGTTGATAGAGTTTATTAATGTGCATAACATATATTTTTTTCAGAATTTTATATTGCGTAGTTTAAAAAATAGAGGGGGGGGACACATTTTTCAGACTTTGAGAGCTGATATCTCGAAAACAATTTGCTTAAATAAAAATGTGATGTATAAACCTTCATATCATTTTTAAAGACCTTTCTATTAATACCCCACACGCTTATGTAAAACTAAAAAAAAAATTCTATCCCTCAGTTACATGTATGGAGGGCCCCCACCCCAATGGTTTTTTTTACAATTTAGTATCATAATCCTGTAGCGGTTCATACAACACATATTCTCACCAAATTTCGTTACTGTAGCATTTATAGTTTCCGAGTAAATCGGCTGTGACAGACGGACAGACGGACAGACGGACATGACGAATCTATAAGGGTTCCGTTTTTGCCATTTTGGCTACGGAACCCTAAAAATGAAAGCTCATAAAATTTTATAAAACAGTTATAATTATTTAGAAATGAACTCGTGTCGAATTTCTGAACGCGATTCTGACTCGCCTAGTACCACGATATCCGTCCGTTTTAAAACGGCTGTCTTTCTCTCTGTCACACTTATATATAAGAGCGATAGAGAGGTGGAATGACGGACGCCAATGTTATGTATGCTTGGTGGTAGGGGCCATATGCCGTTCGGATACAAGGAATCGGGTCCGATAAAACGCGTCGTCTAATACGACTGGCTGAATACGCTAGGATGCCATGAACGAAAAAAAAAATGCATATTATGACAATTTATAACGTAACATTTTTCATCTCTGTCTTTTTACTAACAATTGAAAGAAACAAAAGAAAAAGTTGAAGTCTAAACGTCATGGAAAACAACATTCACTCAGTGAGCAAAATCGCACTTTGCTCACTGATTTCGCGAATCAAAAGAAGTCTTTTCGAGCTGCTGAGGTGAAAAGTATATTGTATTTGTTTTAACACAATAAAGGTTATTTTTATTTTTTATTTATTTTTAATTGTGAAATGTTGAATGATACAGTATATGTTGAAATGTGGACTAAAAGTCTATTTTCCACACTTCTATCATGAATAACTATTTTATTTTGACATCATCCGGAGGGCTTTGGTGTCAGCTAATGTCCCCTGTTTGCTGGAGCCCCCTGGTCTCAGCCGGACGGACGGCAAGAGACCTGATGGTGTGACTTTGGTGCCTTGGCAGCGAGGTAAGTGCCTCCTCTGGGACGCAACTTGCGTAGGTAAGCACTTTTGCAGCCTCGCACCTGGGTCGCACCACTAGAGTTGCAGCAGCAGCTGCAGAGGCGGCAGCCGCCAGAAAGAGGGATCAGTACTCGGTGCTTGATTATTATGTTTTTGTCCCGTTTGCTGTGGAGACCGTCTGGTTGTTGGGGGTCAGAAGCTAAGGTTTTTGTCGCGGAGATTGGGCGGCGTTTACAACAGAGAGGTCTTGACCCTCGCTCCAGGACATTCCTGGTACAAAAATTGTCAATCGCGATTCAGCGTGGCAATGCCGCGAGCGTGATGGACACTTTTGCGCCAGGGATGACACGGGGCGGGTTATTTGACTAGAACTTTAGGTATGTTTTGTATGTGACTAAAAATGTATGTTCATTGTAATAAAGTAAATAAATTATTTTTTATTTTGCCGAGTAACAAACAAGAACGTATTGAAGTATCTTGGAAGGTTAATAGCTTGGGTACAGTACAGAATTACAAGACAAATCTTCCCCCAAATCTTTCGACGCGAAATCGGCTGAGCCCGTTCGATAAAAGCTCCTTGTCGAGACTACAAGAATGAAAAAGACGCCAAAGGGCAGGGATGGGCACGAACCGGCTCGGTCCATGGGATTTTTCGCTCTCATGCCGTCGCCATAAATAAAGCTTTCTTCGGCCCAAGCCGATTCCACGTCGATTGATTTGAGGAGAAACTTTGTAAACTCTTTCGACACAGATAGAAATAGATAAGTGACAATTGTATACTTACTGCCGGCCAAAGTTCCTACATTCAATGGCACGGAAATTGTTGCGCGTTGCATCATGTGATTCACGTGGGATTTATTCGGTGGCTGTCTCACGACCGCGATTATGTAGTAATCAGGGACAGTATAGTAATGGGTTCAATTCCCGTCAGCATCAATCATTGAGGTCCACTTTGGCAACTGTAGGCACTTTATGTGCGCTTTCGATGTTGGTCCCATACTGAAAGTTCAATGTAATGGTTGGTAGACTCGATTGGTAGCGGGAAGGATCGTCGTTCCGTTCCCCCCAGTACTTATATGCGGGGAAAGTGCATTAATTATACATACATACATGGTCTTACGTAAATATTAATAGGGTTAATTGTGTATCTGTATATATGTAGTTATCTATATATTTGGCACTACTGTATATCATTTACCTTGATTGTACCTATATACGTATCTGTTGCACCCATACTTGTAGTCACCTAGAATTGAAAAAATATTATAAAATAGCGCCTACGCTACGCCTACTGCACCTATCCTTAAGCTTGGCACCAATAAAGTCAAGGCTTTTATATTTGCAAGTTGATTGCACAATGTTTTAAGTGTTTGTAGTAGTCTTGCGTACATAGGTACTTCTAGGAAATTATTTAGAAATGCATATTTAATATAATTATCGTATAGTACAATTAAATACATTATCTGGGCACCTATTGTTATGGGCACATATTCTTGTCTGCAACTAGCACCTAGGTGCTAGTTGCAGACAAGAAGACAAACGTAGGTATGTGGAAAAGCCTATGAAAATGTTAATATTATATGATCTGTTGCTCAAACTTTCGTTGGGTTTGTCAATTCTATAGGTACCTATAGGTACCTACAGGTTTTGCCTTTGTCAACTTGGAGAGATCATCCGCCGATCTCAGCCTCACCGCCATCGAGCACCTCAAGTATCCAGTGCAATATACTTTTGTATTTTGTAGTGGTTACGTGGTATGATGACCAAATATGTATTGTTTACTTATTGTTCTTCAAATAAAATTCATTTTCATTTTTTTCATCCAAGAACTGCAAATAATGGTAAATTATTGCAAGCAACATCTTCTTTTTTCAGATAAAATAATCAAAGTTCATTGAAAACATAAATACGGTAGGTATTCTACAAGGAACATACCCGAAAGGCAGTCTTCACAGTTCATTCAATTATTAGCTTTTGCAATTACAGAAAGTTGATGTTGAAGTCCTTAAAGCAGTGAGATTTTAGGATAATTATCTTGTGTTTGACAGCAACTCGCAGATACACTACGTCTCTTTTTACGCCACAGAATGAATAAAATGGTGTCCGCCCCTCTAACTTTTGATCTGTGGATCCAAAAAATATGAAAAAATCATGAATAGTGGCTTATACCTAGAATACTTAAAAAAACTGTAAAACCATTTCGAACATAATCGGCCTAGCCGTTTTTGAATAACTACGGAACCCTATACTGAGCATGACCCGACATGTTTTTGACCAGTTTTTTTCACTAGGTATCCATGATTCTTTTTTGGACCCATGGATCAAAAGTTAAAAGGAGGTGGAAACATTTTTTTTATTCTGGAGAGATTATGTCCGAAAATATTGTAACTTTCTTTTGGGACCTATTCAACGATACCCCACACTATAGGATTACAGCAAAATAAACGAAACATTCCATTTTACTATTACTTAGTAAAATTACTAAAAAAATTTTTTTCTACATTTTATTCTACCACTTTGTCGACGTGATTAAAATGTATAGGTACTTGTACCAAATTGCAATTTTCTGGTACTAATCTAACAGCCATTGAGCTATGTTGCGTTGAGGACAGACTGACGGACATGGCGAAACTATAAGGGTTCCTAGTTTACTACGGAACCCTAAAAAACTGCTTACTAGATCTCGTTTAAACCAAATTTCGGTTGAAGTTTCGAGGTACCTACTCGTAATATCTATAATTCCGAAATATACCTGTTGCGGGTGGTGGTAAGCGTGTGGGCTCAGGCGGCGACCGAAACGAAAGACGCGCTGGTGACACGATCAGCCAAACTTGCTCGTACGTTTTTGATTGCATAGGTAACTGGATCTGTTACTAATTCCAACTAGTTAATACCTGTTTCTTAAATTTTTAACCGATCAGTTCTTTTATATGATGCCTACCTACAAAGAAATACTAAAACTCAACTTTAGAAATAAAGATACTTATACGTAACATCTAAAACTGGTCAAGTGCAATGACTTCTATGTCTGATTGATTATGATCATGAAAAACAATTATTTGAATACGGCATATGAAAAGGTAATTTTCTGTCGTTTATATTTAATACGTTCACATTATTATATTACTTGGTGTGACTCTTCCTAGTAAGTCGTTTTATTACCTACCTGTGATGTCAGATCAGCGGCATCTGCTCAAACATTCGAGCAATGAACCCACCGTGAAATCCACGTTTGACGGAAACAGGTCCCACTGCATAACACATCACCTCTCGTTGTTATAAATACCTTAGTTTATCAACACCGGATTGCAACATTTACAGTTATTTCTGACGCGAATAATATATAGGATGTCAAATGCAAACGGGACAGCGAAGTACACTCAGAAACGAAATAATTTGTTTTAGGCACTAAAAGGCGATCAACGTACTTGAAGCTATGATACGACATGTAGATATATAAGTACAATGGGCTTTATGGGACACTTGTATAAGTTTAATTGAAGAGTGTCTTATTTCTATTTTATCAATAGAGACTATTTATCTTATGAAAACATAGGAAAAATAATCCTTGTTGATAGAGTGGAGATAAACCCTTTTGAAAAGACACTCCTCAATTAACATAAGCTACGACATAAAATACGTCGACTTAAGAGTACCTATTATTAATATTATTATTTTTAATCATAATAAGTATAACAATGTAAAGGTCTAGTTTTATAAGTCTCTTCAACGGATATTATCTCCGAAAGTACTAAATTTAGAAAAAAAACTTTCTTTTGAGACCCTTATTTTTTTCAAGAAACCTGTTCAATGTTATTACCCCACACTACAGGGTTACATTAAAATAAAAATAAAAACATTCCAACTTTTCAGGTAGGGGAGGTACCCCAGCAAATTTTTATTCCACCACATTGTCGGCGTGATGAATATGTATACCTGTACCAAATTGCAGATGTCTAGTTGTAACGGCCACTGAGCTATGCCGCGGACAGACGGATAGACGGGCATGGCAAAACTATAAGGGTTCCTTGCTTAGTATGGAACCTTAAAAACATCCCAATCCGCATTTAGAGTAGGTGCGGAACTGACGTGATCAGCTCTACCATGACTTTGCAAGTACCGCGTTAACGTTAGGTTTTACTCGATACTTAAAGCCAGGGCCGGATTTAAGGGGGGGCAACCGGGGCAACAGCCCCGGGGCCTCCACAAAAGAGGGGCCCCCACAATGGAGATTTCGAAAAAAATAATTCAAATTCCAACTAGTAAACACTAGATAATTTTTTACTATTGTAAATGAACTACTCCGGGAACTAGATTTCAGTGAAATAATCAACGATTTTTCGGTGAAAAAAGCTCGGAAGATTCCGTTCGTTAACGCTAATATTTAATTTCAGATAATTCTCGTTTCCGATTATATTTATATGTTTGTTAAATAATAAAATAATCTATAGGTACCTGTTTCCATAAAAAAATGTTTATTGAAAAACTTGACTGAAAATAAATTTCTACTTTATTTGGAAAATAATTGGGGGCCAGGGGGCCTCCACTCTTTTGTTGCCCCGAAGCCTCTCAACCTCTAAATCAGGCCCTGCTTAAAGCAGGCCATCACGCTCGCTCCAATATATCAGTGCGAGCGCGATACTGGTGAAAAATAGGAAATTGTGCTATTTCCCCCTATCTCTTTCGAGCGCCGAAGCAGCGTCGTACTTAGTAATAAGAAGATATAATATAAAACAACTGAAACTTTGTTATACGAAGTATAAAATAAACTACGCAATTTTTACTTAGCTAAGTTATTTTAAAAATAAGTGTTTAAACGTGTAAACAGCAAAGAAACACGGAAAACGTTATGCTTGGGAAGATTAATATATTCCGGTAGAGTTTTTGCTACAGCTGATTGCTAACGTTTCGCGATAAGTGCTCATACATAGCATGGACAAAAAAACATTAAAAAGAGCACTAGTAACTTAGGCACGACAGTTACGTTTTTTGGATTTTATTGTAAAATGTTTATTCGTAATTGTTTATTTTTAAACTAAGTTTTGTCCACGGCACGCGTACCTACTGTACTATTAGAGGACAGGCTGCACAATTTCTAGAATATGGCTTGAATGAATAGATATCTTAGACTATAGCTATCATAATTTCGTAAAATGCATTCACGTACAAAACGAACACCCGAATATACTTTTGAACTGTTACATTCATGTATCTTACCCGGAAGTTTAATAATTAAAAGTAATATTATCTACTATCCGTATTAGCAATATTGACTGAAAAACAAGCGTGTCCTTATCTTTCAAATGATTAAGGTTAGTGCGGGAAAGTCCGGCATATTTTATTTTTAAGGAAAGTCATGTGCGTCTTATACTCTTGAGTTAGGGATGAAAATCGGTTAGTCGACGGACTTTCCTAATAGACGGTCTTACCCGCATTGACCTTACATAATTATGTGTATAAATAAATATTTCCTCTTAAATTATATAACCATCTGTTACTGACGTGTCCAAAGGACGTGAAGTGGCGTGGTTGGGTCGCCCACTGCGCGGCGAAGGCGACCGCCGGGCCCACCTCGTCACCTTGCCTGCTTCCGTCATCACATCACCCGCTGACATCACCAACAGCGAAACAGCAACCACAAACAATCAAATTACGAACCACCTGACATTCCTGAGTTTTTATTATTTCATTATGGTTTTCATTATGTTTTATTACTAAGCCTTATTTATTGCTGCAGTGGGTATAGCTAGAAGTCATTAAATGATACTCAGAATGAGATTGAAATAATGATTTATGCACTTGATGAGAGGTTTTTAATAATGGTATCTATTAAAATAATGTGCTTTTTTATGTTTCACATAGACAATAGTCCTTAAAATTAACATACAGGGTGGTTAGTGAGTAACCCGACAAACTTGAAAGCTGTATTCCTGACCACATTTTGTTGAGACTATAATGTCATATGAACTTTTCTGGATTCGGCTTAGTTTAAGAGACAATGACAAGTTTTTCAAAAAACTATTTTCGTCATTAAGACACTGATAAATGTCTGCACGATTATAATTCTTACACTAATAGTTTTCCCCTGACATACTCACTGACGAAAGTTAGAAAAAATTACAAAAAAGTATCAGAAAAATGATCAACTAAAAACAAATTATAAAATCATTGTAAAAAAAATCTTTCCGTACAATTTATTACTGGTCATGTATAAAAAAATTCAAAATGTCACAAAAAAGAATTAAAAAAGAATAATTTCGTCCGAAAATGACATATGTCTCATAATATTTTTTACTTCTTTTGACATCAATAAAATATTTTAAAAATAAAAATAAAACCGCCTTCAAAAATTCGCCCGAACTAAAAAGTTAAAAATAATTTTGGTTCCTACTTCTTAGGATTTCCTACCCAAACCTTTAAACCTTTTACCCTATTCATTGAAATAAAACATTATGGCTAGGTACCCTACAGATTTCTTAGAAGTCGGTGAATTTTTGAAGGCGGTTTTATTTTTATTTTTAAAATATTTTATTTATTGCTTTTTAGTAGTGTAAATATAAAATCGTTATTCAGTATGCTCTAAATACTTAGATATAATTAGAATGTACTGCACTGTAGTAGGCCATAAAACCTGAACTGGCGAACTTATATGTACCTATACAAAAACAATTTCAAAGGTAACAGACTTAGCATGCCAATATTATTTAAAGAATCACTAACCGCTAACCGACATGTCATAACTACTAAGCAAACACTTGAATAGATCTCGAAAATGTATGACATTTGTTATATACAAAGAATGATCCTCCAACCCCTAATCGTTAAGGAGTTATTCCTTTCATCATCAGCTCACCAACATGAGACTATGACCACCTAAAGGCAAATACTCGAATAGCCTCCAAAATATATGAAATATGTTATATTTAAAGAATTATCCCCCAACTCCTAATCTCCAAGGAGTTGTAGCTTACATCATCAGCTCACCAACATGAAAGGATGACCACCTAAAGGCAAATACTCAAATAGCTTCCAAAATACACGAAATATGTTATACTTAAAGAATTATCCCCCAACTCCTAATTGCTAAAGAGTTGTACCTTCCGTCATCAGATCACCAACTTAAGATGTTCATGACTAGATGCAAATACTTAATTAGTCTTCGAAAATAAATGAAAAATGTCATGTGTGCCTACAACATTTGAAGAGTTCCCTCGATTTCTCCAGGATCCCATCATCAGATCTAGATTCGGTGACAATGGGACCAACTAGAAGGTATACCCTTTCAAACAAAAAAATAATTTTTCAAATCGGTCCACGCGTCTTCGAGTAATCGGGGAACATACATAAAAAAAAAAAAGATTTCGACGAATTGTAAACCTCCTCCTTTTTGAAGTCGGTTAAAAATTCATTGGTAAAGTTTGTCGGTATACTCATTCCCACCCTGTATAATAAAACCTATTTTAAGCAAATGCAAAACTATATCAATAATCTGTGAATCTATTTATAAGTAACAGGCTTTCGCCACCGTCAGGTAGTATGTTTATGTTCACTTAATAGACCGCAGAGACCAAGTGCGAATTGTGTGCGTGCTTAAATGAGATCTCAATACGTTTTACCTACATTATAATAAAGAACTTAGCCTGCAAAGTCTTCCTTTTCGGACGACTCACAGCTTCCCACTGCTTCCCGCACAGTTCCAGCATGATTTTCATCCTCCATTAGGCCGAGAATTTATTTTCATCCTTTTCGATGTACGACCAAATTAAGTTTCAAATTTTGCAATACGAGTATAAACATAAATTGAGAGATCTGGTTAAGTGCAAACAAGAAAAGCAAACTCTCGCCGATGAGATATGTTATGTACCTATAGTAAATAAATACGACGTAGATATACGGTGAAAGCGTTTGATCGAATTACCTATTTTGTGTCTTAGACAATTTTCTCAAAAATAATTATCATAAACAGGAAGTAAATCTACTGCATCCAAAAATATCATTATAATAATCTTATGCAGATTTTCTTATAAATAAATACTTCAAATAAACTTGATGTTTTTATTTCTTTGAAAAACATATGTAAGTTGATATTCTCTAACTGAAGACCTTTTTACCTTTGTAAATGGATGTACCAAATATAACAGTAGAGGATTCGTTATTGATTTATTGGCATGATCATGATTCAGTGACAGCAACATCATGGCATGGGACACTTGTTCTGTAGATATGAGTATATCGTATCTCGGTAAGCAAGTAACCTAGTGGACACATAGTTCTTGTATAAGACACCTAGATAGGTAAGACTGTATAAGACCTGTAATATTCTACACATGTAAGACGGGTCAAACGCTGCCGTGGAATTCACTGGAAGCTGATTTTCTGCTTCAAACATAGTCTTGATAATATATGCGGAATGTTAATAACCGATGCAAAAAGATTTTGCTATACGCATAACGCATATGCATATATGGAATAACACTTCAATAGTAATACCATTTTCAATTCTCGCGAAGAAATGTGATCTACGGAAATTTGATTGTATTTGCGCTCCCGTTTACTTACGCATGAAAAACCGGAGCGAGGGCCACAGACTGATATCTTAATTTCAATAAATTGCATTCAATTGATTTTTGCTGAATGTGGGTCGTAATAATTGGAAATGATTACTCGGACGTAAACTTAAACATGGCTATAAACAAACACATCAATGTATTCAATGGAACCTATTTGAATTCAAATGTTAGAGCCTGGAGATAAATAAAATTGTCTTGGTAGCCTTGGTAACAAAACAGCGTCATTCTCTATTGGTGTCGCAGGGGCAACGATGCGAAGCGCTCGGTATCATTAACATACATACTTAGGTACATTTATTTTATTTCCAGGGAGGAGAATCGTTGGCATAATAATTGAATTTTATAAATAATTATAGCACATTATGTATTAATGTTTATGTGGTAGATCAGTGGCCTATACCACAGAACTTTACAAGCGTATA
>JALPQI010012674.1:0-36664 GCA_025490895.1 Thaumatotibia leucotreta | reverse complement strand
TCTTACTTAGGTAGCAAATATGTGAACGTAGGTAGTAAATAGTAGCAAATAGGTAGTAAATTATGATGGTACTCTAACAATTTTTTTTTTGTTCAGAATTTGAAATGCTTATAAAATCGTCATTTTTTGCCTAAAAAATCTGGAAAAAATATATGCTTAGGTAGCAAATAGGTAGTAAATCATAGTACATAGAAAGTTGCAAAATATATGTCTAACCACGAAATACTAAATATGGGCAGTCATCCTGACGTCAGAATGACTGCCCACTTAATTAAATTTATTTCTTTTTTAAAACTTAGGTAGCAAATATGTGAACATAGGTAGTAAATAGTACCAAACAGGTAGTACATTATGATGGTACTCTAACAAATTTTTTTTGTTCAGAATTTGAAATGGCTTATAAAATCTTCATTTTTTGCCTAAAAAATCTGGAAAAAATATATGCTTAGGTAGCAAATAGGTAGTAAATCATAGTACATAGAAAGTTGCAAAATATAGGGTCTAACCACGAAATACTAAATATGGGCAGTCATTCTGACGTCAGAATGACTGCCCACTTAATTAAATTTATTTCTTTTTTTTAACTTAGGTAGCAAATATGTGAACATAGGTAGTAAATAGTACCAAACAGGTAGTAAATTATGATGGTACTCTAACAAATTTTTTTTTGTTCAGAATTTGAAATGCTTATAAAATCGTCATTTTTTGCCTAAAAAATCTGGAAAAAATATATGCTTAGGTAGCAAATAGGTAGTAAATCATAGTACATAGAAAGTTGCAAAATATATGGTCCTAACCACGAAATACTAAATATGGGCAGTCATCCTGACGTCAGAATGACTGCCCACTTAATTAAATTTATTTCTTTTTTAAAACTTAGGTAGCAAATATGTGAACATAGGTAGTAAATAGTAGCAAACAGGTAGTAAATTATGATGGTACTCTAACAATTTTTTTTTTGTTCAGAATTTGAAATGCTTATAAAATCTTCATTTTTTCCTAAAAAATCTGGAAAAAATATATGCTTAGGTAGCAAATAGGTAGTAAATCATAGTACATAGAAAGTTGCAAAATATAGGGTCTAACCACGAAATACTAAATATGGGCAGTCATCCTGACGTCAGAATGACTGCCCACTTAATTAAATTTATTTCTTTTTTTAAACTTAGGTAGCAAATATGTGAACGTAGGTAGTAAATAGTAGCAAATAGGTAGTAAATTATGATGGTACTCTAACAATTTTTTTTTTGTTCAGAATTTGAAATGCTTATAAAATCGTCATTTTTTGCCTAAAAAATCTGGAAAAAATATATGCTTAGGTAGCAAATAGGTAGTAAATCATAGTACATAGAAAGTTGCAAAATATATGGTCTAACCACGAAATACTAAATATGGGCAGTCATCCTGACGTCAGAATGACTGCCCACTTAATTAAATTTATTTCTTTTTTAAAACTTAGGTAGCAAATATGTGAACATAGGTAGTAAATAGTACCAAACAGGTAGTAAATTATGATGGTACTCTAACAAATTTTTTTTTGTTCAGAATTTGAAATGCTTATAAAATCTTCATTTTTTGCCTAAAAAATCTGGAAAAAATATATGCTTAGGTAGCAAATAGGTAGTAAATCATAGTACATAGAAAGTTGCAAAATATAGGGTCTAACCACGAAATACTAAATATGGGCAGTCATTCTGACGTCAGAATGACTGCCCACTTAATTAAATTTATTTCTTTTTTTTAACTTAGGTAGCAAATATGTGAACATAGGTAGTAAATAGTACCAAACAGGTAGTAAATTATGATGGTACTCTAACAAATTTTTTTTTGTTCAGAATTTGAAATGCTTATAAAATCTTCATTTTTTGCCTAAAAAATCTGAAAAAAATATATGCTTAGGTAGCAAATAGGTAGTAAATCATAGTACATAGAAAGTTGCAAAATATAGGGTCTAACCACGAAATACTAAATATAAGTGGGCAGTCATTCTGACGTCAGGATGACTGCCCACTTAATTAAATTTATTTCTTTTTTTAAACTTAGGTAGCAAATATGTGAACATAGGTAGTAAATAGTAGCAAATAGGTAGTAAATTATGATGGTACTCTAACACTGATCCGCTATTTTGGTCAGTCATCCTGACGCTCACGTTAAACTTACTTTAGAAATGTATTGTAAGTTTAAATTCGTCCATTTATAATGTAAGCTTTAAGATTGTAATGTACTTGCGTACTAGTTTTAATAGTTTTGTAATGAATGAAATGAACTTTTGACAGTTTTGAGACAGAATTGAGCCTTATATATCGTCAGTTGTAATATGAATTAATGTAACCACCAAATGACGATTTTTCAGGAGGGCCCAAAAACGATTTTGACATTTATAAATTATGTTGTATCTTTTTAGTAAATTATCCTATTTAAATGATGTTTATCTTGTTTGTTTTATTTTTGTGAGGTCTATTTGACGCACAGTTACTAACTGTGACCACAGTTGTAGTTCAGGAAATGGCTGGTGCTTACGTTATATATTTAAAAAAAAATTTGGAGTTACGTTAATAATTTAATGAAAATCATCAAAAGTGGATTTCATAATTTAGTGTAACTAAACCAAATTGCTTAAGAGCCATACAATACACATGGCGCTTACAGCATTGACATTTATAAAAATATGGTGAGTACATTAGGAAGGACATATTTTGTACTCATAAATTCGTACTTACGTTAAAATATTGTCTATGATTTTTTGAAACCGTTACATACGTTAATAAAAAACGTAGAAACCTAATAAAATGGCAATGTTTTTGTTAGCGTATTCGACATTTATTTCTGAATATTAAAATGTTATATAAACCGTTTGATAGAGAAGGAAATTTGCAGTCGAACGGTATACTTAACTCAATTTCGTCATTTTGGTGGTTACATTAATTCATATTACAACCGACGATATATGACGTTAAGACTATTAGAAAAATGGTGAGTCTTACCCTCATATTAATAATGATTAATATAACTGTCATAAGTTCATTCTTAGAAATCTGCAACTATATGATTATGAAAGTTTTAATTGTGAATGTTTATGACCTAAGTGCCTTAATTATAGTTAATTGTAATAAAGTGACTAATTGTAACTATTTGTTGTTATTTATAAAATTATGTCGTCGGTTAACAAGCAAAACTCACTAAGTAACAAATACCTAGTTGAAATAATACTCGTATCGCAGTTCTGATTTAATACTGACATAAGAGGTTGCTAAGAGTTGGGACAGTTTTTATAGTGAGTTTTGGTTGTCAGCCGACGACGTGGTCCTTATAGCAATCGCATTAAGCGAAGTTGAACTTTACGTAGTTCCGCGTAAGTTAATATTACAGTCGCTTTCAGTCGCTGGAGTGGCTACGGTGCTCAAAAATATCTGAACATCTCTGAAAAGGCACTGGTCTCACCGCGAGCTACTAAGCTATGAACTGTCCACTATAAACATGAACAAAAGATACGTACTCCCGTGTAAATAAAAGAGACACGGCGATACTCGCCCAGCCATCAACTATCACCGCCGGGCGAGTAATTGAATATCTCCGTGTCTCTTTTTTTTTACACGGGAGTGCGTATCTTTTGTTCGTGTTTATAGCCCATAGTTCATAGCTTGCGGTGAGATCAGGGACTAACGCCGTAACAATAGATATTTGGGTCAAAGTTTTTTCGTTGTCTTGTTCCATACCAGTCTGTCACGCTTTTAGTTGCTGTTTTGGCTCAGTATAGAAAAAAAATCCGGTGCACTTGTATTTCTTCATTACGCTAGATTTTAATCCTTACATCGGAAATTGAATACAAAACATCATCTCATATAAAAATCACCACTGCGTCACGTTTTTTAGGGACTCAAAATAAGACATAAAAAAATTTAGACCCTTTTGTGAGCCTGACCCCTTCGATACATTGTACAGTCAAGGACAAAAATATATATACACTTTTGCACCTTATTTTTACGTCATAAGATAAAATAGTATATATACATATTTATGCCCTTGACTGTACAGACATTAGGGAAGCTGGCAGCTACATGACATAACTTGTCGTTTGTCGTGTATAGCCGTCAATGGCTGAAAGGTTATTTAATACAATCTTGCACGTGCTTTGAAGAAAAATATTTCCCTACTTTTTATAAAAGGTGTCCAAAAAATTGTTAGGTTTTGGGACGCATAGTGTAATTTATCCCTAAGGGAATTCGAAAAAAAAATTTCAACTTATACTATTATTATACGTAATCTCAAAATTGAATCAACCCATCTGAATCCCAGGTATGCACATTACCGACTCTCATGAATGTTGTAGTCAGGTTTTGCCATTACCGGATACGTCATGGAGGACTATAAAATGATGCTTAATTAATTCATCGACTCTTGCAGCCCCCACCTGCAAAGCCAACGAAGTATACGACTCTTGCCTCCAAGCCATCTGCAGAAGAACAAACTGTAGTCAGCTTGGAGAATTGGTGTCCTGCGTTAAAATGGACCCAAAATATTGCATTAAAGGATGTGTATGCGTTAAGGGATATTTGAGGAATGCAAAGGGAATTTGTGTACCACAGGACCAATGTGGTGAGTCATATTTTTTTGCTTCTTTCAGTAATTTTCACTAATTTTTAGCAGCTGATGCTACTACTTTTTGAAAAGATAAATATACAGTATGTAAATCTAATACGGGCGATGAATTAAACCAGGCATGGGATTCATTAGTGTCATCATGGATTACAAGGTTTTTTTAAAATTACTCTTAATTATGACCCCACAGAATTTTTTAAAGATTATCGGAGCAGCAATGTAGGTACGAACATTTGTTATTGTTGATATGGCAGTTATGTCATCTGCTTTTGAAATTAGCTGTCAACGAGTACTTAACTCGCGTGTGCTGCTCTACATGGTGAGGGCCCTGTTCGCGACTGCTGTAGCTGACCAAGGGCAGGCTGACACCCCGGCGTCTAGTAATGTACCGACTGCTACTCAAGCTGAGACACTGCGGCAAAGGCCGAGGAGGGAAATCACTAAGCCCCGCACGTAGTTCGTCCTCCCCTTTCTGTGAGAACCCCGTTTTATGCTTCTTCTTGTGTTTGTGTTATAGTAGGTATATGTTTGCCTCTTTAATTCGGTCGTGTAGCACTTTTATATTTCTACCCTTTTTATTATTTTTCTTGTTGTATCGTGTAGAATAATATGTAATGTTTTGTTTCTGTGACATTTAGTTAGAATCTCGATCGTGTCACTGTCAGTTTGGCGGAAGCAGCCTAGTGTTGCCACCTGTAAAATTATTACGTTTCGTTTTTGTTGTTTGTTGCTTTATAAACTGCTCTTAAAAATTGTTTCCGTAGTGTAATTAGATTAATATTAATTAATTTGCTTCTTTTCTGTTACGGTTTCTTCCATTTTCGCTGGTGGGTAATGTTAGTAATATTAAGTAGGAAAAAACAATATTCTGAGTAGTTTAAAATATAAATTATAGTATTTATTGTATTGTATTTATGAACTTGTTTAGCTATAGCAATGACAGTGGGAGTGACGACAATTATGTGTCCTGTTCTTCGGATGATGTTTCTTCTGATGACACTTTTGGGAGCTTGCCACCATCACTTCATGAGTTGCTTAATTCGGAATTTGAGCATTCTAGTACTAATTTTAATGTTGTTCACATAAACGCACAGAGCATACCAGCGCACTATCCTGACTTCATTTCTGCCTTTGATTCACGTAATGTTCATGCAGTGCTGGTATCAGAATCTTGGCTTAAGCCATGCCTCCCTTCCACGTCTTACTCTTTGCCTGGTTTCCATCTAATCCGTAACGATCGCGTCGGAAGAGGTGGCGGTGGAGTTGCTATCTATCTTCGCTCGTATATACCCTATTCTATTGTCTCCATATCCTGTCAATCTCCTACCTCTGATACTGCAGAATATCTTTTTCTTGAAATTTCTCTTTCTTTTACTAAAGTTCTTCTCGGGGTATTTTATTCTCCTTCCCTTCACGTCAACTACTTTCCGACCCTAGAGAAGCTCCTTGAAGATATTTTACCATCCTTTGATCATCACATCATTATGGGTGATTTTAACACATGCCTTTTAAAAGATGACCATCGCGCTCGAAATTTGAAATCCTTGGCGCATGCCTGCCAGCTCAACATTCTCCCTTCGGATGCTACGCATCACTTCCCAAACTCTACTCCCTCACTTCTAGACCTTGCTCTCACTTCTTCTACTTCATTAGTCGCGAACCATGGTCAATTATCCGCAGATGCATTTTCCTACCATGACTTGATATTTCTGTCGTATAAAATTAAACCCCCCAAGCCTAAGGCTAAAGTCCTACTTCAGCGCAGTTTTGGTCGTATAGATGTGGATAAACTTCGTACTGATGCAGCTAAACTAGACTGGGGTGTCATTTCTTGTGCTAATACTGTTGATGAGCAAGTATCAATTTTTAACTCCCTTTTGATGCAATTGTTTGATATTCATGCCCCAGTCCACTCGGTTAAAATTAAACATTTTCCTGCTCCTTGGCTCACTGAGGACATTAAG
Organism: Thaumatotibia leucotreta; assembly: GCA_025490895.1. NCBI lineage: Eukaryota > Metazoa > Arthropoda > Insecta > Lepidoptera > Tortricidae > Thaumatotibia > Thaumatotibia leucotreta. Next base: position 30,101 of record JALPQI010012674.1, on the reverse strand, counting down.
GCCTTACTTAATAAGAAAAATGTAGCCAGGGCTAGGTATAAAGGTGATCCCTCCGACTTAAATAAAACTCGCTATCACACATTACGCAATCGCTGTAGCACTGTTTGTCGCGATGCTCAAAGGCGCCATATTCATCAATCAGTGGAGAATGGAGACCCTGCAAAAGTATGGAAGTTTCTTAAGTCGCTTGGAGTTGGTAAGTCTCAACTGAATCCGTACTCTAAAGATGTAGATTTCGAGCAGCTTAATCAGCATTTCTCCACTTCTGTCCCATTTGGTGGCTCTGCTAAGTTCAACACACTGCAATATCTGTCCTCTCTTACCACTCCAGACTCTTTTCCGTTTTCTTTCTCTTCTTTTACTGACAGTGATGTTAGAAGGTGTATAGTATCCATTACGTCGAATGCCGTTGGTGTTGATTGCGTTAGCCGTAACATGATTCTCCCTCTCCTTGACCTGCTTGTTCCCGTCATCACATGTATCCTTAATAAATCTATCTCGTCGAATACCTTCCCTACACTATGGAAGGATGCCCATATAATTCCAATTCCTAAGAAACCTAATCCTTCCTCATTCTCCGAATACCGACCTATCTCTATCCTTCCTTTTCTCTCAAAAGTACTTGAGCGCCTCGTTCACCAGCAGCTGACATCCTTCCTAAATAAAAATGATCTCCTTAATCCATTCCAGTCTGGTTTCCGTTCCGGTCATAGTACGACTACCGCTCTCATCAAGATTACTGACGACATTCGGGCTGGAATGAATGATCGGAAGCTAACGGTATTGACATTGTTAGATTTTAGCAATGCTTTCAATACCGTTGACTTTGACATTCTACTTGGAGTGCTGCGTCCTCTCAACATATCTCCTGCGGTAATAAATTGGTTTCGTAGCTATCTCAGTGGTCGTCGGCAGCTGATAAAGGTGGATGATTTCCGTTCTTCCTGGTGTAGCACGCAAGCCGGTGTTCCACAGGGCGGCGTGTTATCTCCATTGCTTTTCTCAGTCTTTATTAATTCTATCACTCATAATCTTTCATCTCATTATCACCTTTATGCTGACGATCTTCAAATTTATGTACAGGGTGATGTTAGTAGTCTTCCAAATGTAATTGCCACGATGAATAACGACCTGATTAGTATACGTAACTGGAGCCGTAATTTCGGGCTTCGTGTAAATCCCGCTAAGACCCAAGTTATTGTAATTGGTAGTTCATCCATGATTTCCAGAGTTGACTTCGGTAACCTAGCCCCCATTTGGTTTGATGGTGTCCGTATTCCTTACTCCCACCAAGTGAAAAATCTGGGCATTATTATGGACCGAACATTATCTTGGGTACCTCAAGTGAGCGAAGTCAGTAGGAAAATGTTTGGTTCTATTAGTTATTTAAGAAGGCTCCGTAACTTTCTCCCCATTCCGACCAAAATTGCGCTCGCTCAGACCCTGCTGCATCCTATTTTGGACTATGCTGATGTTTCCTACCTCGACCTCACAGAGGATCAGCTGAGTAAACTTGAGCGTATTCAAAATATGTCTATACGATTCATATTTGGGTTACGCAAATATGATCATGTTTCCGAGTTTCGCTCTCAGCTCAAGTGGCTTCCCATTCGTCTTCGTCGTAACGCTCACGTTTTATCTCTGTTATACAACATTTTATTTAATCCTGCTACTCCCCGCTACCTCAAAGATCGTTTCAGTTTTTTAAAATCTGCTAGAGCTTCTCAAAAGTATATTCTTAACGTTCCATCTTCCTCTTCAAAATTTTACAATTGTTCTTTTACTTTCCAGGCTATTAGACTTTGGAATTCCCTGCCTGTTGACATAAGGCGAGCTCAATCTCTTGCCACCTTCAAGGCGCATCTTAAGGAATACTATCTGACTCTCCCATGATATGCTATTGTTGTAATTCCATCCTGTCATCTGTATATATATATGTATATATCTATTTATATAAGTATATGTAAGTTTATTATATTTACTTATATGTGTATATTTATTAACGTGTCGTAATTAATAAACTTGTTTATTCATTTTCCTTATTTCATGTCTTGCATCACCTACTGTTTTTTTACTGGTTGCATTGTTTCATTGCCCAAAGGTTGTCTGGAAGAGATCGCTCTTTAGCGATAAGACCGCCTGTTGTGTTACCTCTACTTTTAAGATTCGACTTTTTTGTTATCTTCTTTTTTATGTTACGAGGTGTGCAATAAAGAGTATTGTATTGTATTGTATTGTACATTGCGCGCCGAATTATTTTGTATGGAAAATTTTTTTGCTCTTACTTTAAGTAAAAGTTATTTGAATGTACTTATTATGTCGTAAACTAACACCCGTTAAAAGCTTCGCCCGTATTTGACTTACACCCTGTAGAATTGTACGTTTAGAATTTAGTAGCGTAATTGCATTAATGCTCAACACAATACCACACAATGTCAAAGCAATAAAACTAACAGTAGGTTGTTGTGATATCTAGGCTTATTCTGAGTCCTAAAACCTTAAGGTGCATTTAGACCAAACGAGCATTCGCTTATTCTTTCCCCCACTCTACGAAATTCGTGATTCGTCGAAATTCGTTGATTATACACTACACTACGGAAATGTGCTTATTTTTGACCACCTTGTATGGAACTTGAGTTCGGTGCCATACGCTGTGGATGCTTTATGTAATCCATAATATATCAATAGGTATTTATTACAACAAGTAATTATTCTCAAACAATGCTTCATAAAACACGATTCTTATACGCTGTCAAACAAATACATATCAGATAGTAACTAGATAACAATCTAGAACTAAAACAATATAATCTTGACAATTGGGTGATAAGCTTATCTCTAAATCATACCACTGCAAATTATTCTCGTGCCCACGGTCACGGAAACCGGTCGCAAACATGACCACTAAAGTCGCCATAGTCACTGGATCTAATAAAGGAATAGGTCTCGGAATAGTTAGAGGCTTGTGCAAAAGATTTCAAGGAGCTGTTTACCTGACAGCCAGAAACGAGCAAAGAGGGAAAACTGCAATAAGACAACTCAAAGAAGAAGGATTGTATCCGAACTACCACAAACTGGATATCACTAAAAAAGAAAGCATCGAAATATTTCGTGATCACATTAAAAAGCAATATGGCGGAATTGATGTTTTAATAAATAACGCGGCTATAGCTTTTAGAAAGGATTCAGCAATGCCAGCATTAGTTCAAGCGGAGCGCACGTTATTTGTGAACTATTTCTCTTTAGTGTCAACTTGTGATATATTATTCCCTTTGCTAAGAAACGGTGCTAGAGTTATAAACGTTTCCAGCAATTTAGGACACTTGTCTCAAATACCTAGTTCAACGATACGGAATCGGCTTAAAGACGAGGGTCTGACGGTGGAAGAGTTGAATGAGCTGATGACGCAGTACGTGGATGCGACGCGGCAGGGGGCACAGCTGCTGAAATGGGGGAAGTCTTCGTATGCCGTGTCTAAAGTGGGGGTGGTTGCGTTGACGAGGATACAGCAGAGGATGTTAAATGATAGAGGTGAGATTTATAAACTTTGAATAATCCTGTTAACGTTTTTAAGGCTTTCGCTTTCGCGTCAATATGTCTAACGAAAATTTGATTGGGCCATTTTTTTTTCAAAATTGTCCCTCAGTTTTTTTGAAACATAGGTGAAATAACTATGACTGAGACAAACGATTGCTACTCAGTATCATAAACTCTTTCGATCGTAATAGAAGAAATATTTTGTCATAAATATTTCATTACAACTTTCTAACTTTCGATTCAGTTATCGCCATAAAAAAAATATGGAAAAATGATAACGGAATGGAATGAAACCTCTGGACAACATTTTTCTCCTATCAGGATCGAAAGAGTTTGCGATTCTGAGGGGAAATTATATTAAAAGTTCTAAATAAAAAAAAGTGAGGGGAATAATCTTTAAAAAATATGGCCCATCTACAACCGCGAACTTCGAAATCCATACATTTCGTCACTCTAACGAACTGACAAATACCTACCTGGAAACTTAAAAAAAAACTTACGCCTTAGAATAGAACTTTATTCAGAACACTGAGGTAAACAACTTCAGAACGCTTAATTTAAACTTAACTTAATTATAATGTCACTGCTGGTACACATTTATAAAGCGTAAAAAAGTCCACACTCAGCTTCATGCCGAGAGACCGTTGAGCACCCTGGTAAATTTTCCCATTTGGATATTTCATTGATTACTCAAATCGCAGATTAGTAATAATGATAATAATATAGGTACCAAAATAATGTTAACATAAACAAATATTTCTATTATGAATGAAAGTTACATAAGGTAGCGATAACATGATAAGATAAATATTTTGCGTCATTTTTACCACTATCGGTTATAAAATCACTAACCTTTCATGATAAAGTCAGATACGCAATTATCATGTTTGATTATATTCCATTCTAAACCAGTTATTCCGACAAGTGTTATCATTATCATTTCTTCTTGAGAAACCTATCTAACTTTATTGATAATGTTATGACATTTGTTACGGGTAGTTGGTATGGGTGAGGTTTACCTCAGGGATCGGTTCTTAATCCGTTATTATACAACATCAACAAATGATTAAGAATTAAGTTTGAGGGCCAGCCGTATATGCGCGGATGATTGGCAAATAAAAGTAATAATAATAAATAAATCCGGTATATTGAATCTAGTTGCCGATAATTAATCTTCTACACCCAGCTTCTCGATCTTCGGTAGAAAACAAAAGTGTTAACAAACCTAAAAACTTCGATTATTTCATAATCACGTACTTCTGAAACACAATCTTGGTTTTATTTATCACCGACTTAAAGCGTTAAACCTTGAGTTTACATATCTTTTTAGTTAAAATTATTGATATTTATTAGTATTAAATTAACCTAATAATTAGGCCAACTTGTTTCACGACATGTCAAAGACGTCAAATGCTAATCAAATCAAAATATTTATTTGCATAGACACAGTTTAAGGATGTTACATTACATTGAGAACCATGTATCTAGCTTGCGTGCAAGCGTGCAAATGTCAGCCATGAACATGACTATTATTACTATTCAATAGGTACTAAATTCTAAATAAATATGCAATGCTATGGTAAATCTGTCATACAAGTTGTTGTTTTCTAGGTACTGATGAACCGGGTGTGTGTGATAAATTTGAGAAAATACTATGTACCTATGTACTTTGAATTGTTTTTTCAGTTCCTGAGTTATGCTCGTACTTAACCGAATTGGCATTCTGAACGACGAATTAGGCCTATTTGTGTGAGATAGTTTTCTGTCAGCCTCCGTAGCCTACTCGGTAGTGACCCTGCCTACGAAGGTTCCGTTCCGGGTTCGAATCCCAGCGAGGGCATTTTTTGTGTATTTGTTTATCACAAAGATTTGTTCCTTCGTCATGGCCGTCTATGTATTTAAGTATCTATTATATTGAGCTTACCGTGGGACTAAGTCAATTTTTATAAGATGTCCCTCTAGTGCGAGAAGTGTGTCATTTTACGTCAGGTCCAAAACTTCAGAGGGCCATCTGCACTAAAAAATGTCGTACGAGACACGTGCACATCGTGTCGATTTAAAACACTATCGGTCGTGTTTTAAAGAATCGCCACTCGTTTCGACTTTCATGTTTTTCGCACTAGTGTCGTAATGTACTATTATTTTCTCCAGATATAAAAGTGAACGCCGTGCACCCCGGCATCGTATCAACCGACATGACAGCCCACAAAGGCCCGCTGACCATAGACGAGGGCGCGCGGCCGGTGCTATACTTGGCACTGGACGCACCAGACTCTGTGCGCGGGCAGTATGTGTGGAGCGACGCCAGCTTCGTCGACTGGGAGGATAGTGACATGCCGAGACATGTCAAGAGGAATACAGCTTGAAATTTTCTAAATTTGTTTTTATTTAACCTTTCAAAAATACCTTAAACCCACCGTGCATAAAGGTCGTCCTCATTCGTGCCCGATCCGCGGCGCGAAGCCGTGAAAGTGAGTGTGGAGCCCAATGCGGTTTAACCCATTCAGGGCGATGCTCGAACTCTCGATCCAAGTACGGCGCGCTACCATACATTCAAACTTGCCATTGCAGAGTCACGCACAAGTGGCGTTACTCAGTGGCTCGGCGGCGCACAGTATCGCGCGCCCGTGATGTTGTACATATTGGATGGCGTTATGCCGGAAATTACTTTAACCAGTGAAATTATTTATTACTATTGTAAGATATTTATTTGTTGAAATAAATATCTGAATATTTATTTGTTGAAATAAATAACTGACGGGTGAAATTTTATTTGCTATTTACATTCGTAAGTTGTCATCGCGAAACAATGTCTGCTGTTTTATAAATTTCATAGAATCATATCTGCACAATTTATACTTAACATATGATTTATTTTTGTGATATTGGGGTTGGTTTGGTACCTACTCACAAAAAAGTTCCTAATTATAACCAACATAAGTACGTCTCAGAGTATAAATGGTCAACAAAATTTCACTTCTGATGTAGTTAACTTTATACAGGGTGTTTGGTTAGCGGTGTCGGAGCTTTTAAGGGCTTAAACTACAATCAATTTCATCGATAAATTACCATACAATTTTTTTGTACCATCGTTAATTAAATGGCGGCAATTTTAAAATTTCAAACAGATGATTACGGGTGCAAGTGGTATTTCTGGAATAATACCTACGTTTGTTATCGGTCCTATCCCTGCAAAAAAAATTTCGTTAGAGAAGTCATTAGATAAGCAAACTAATAAAGCTAATCATTTGACTCTACTATTTCAACAAGAAGGTCAAAAAAAATTTTTTTTGCAGAGTCAACAACAAGGTCAAAAAAATTTTTTTAACTAAAAATATTAACTAATTCACCTTCATTTTTCAATTAATTTAATTTTGCATGAATACTCGTCGTGAAGATAGGTTTTTGGTGTTGTTATTTGTTAGTACATGATGATAGCTAAAAAATAACAATATAATTACAGTTATACCTTGAGTACTTTAGGCATTACAAGTGCTCAAACATGCACTGGAAGGATGGAAGGCGGCCACTTCACTAGTCAGCACACTGCTGACAAACATTTGCTTATGGATTTTGCAACGGGAACGCTAATGCAGCAGCTGTTGGAGAGTACCTTGCCTACAAAAAAATCCACATTTTTGGTTTCTGTTTGAGCACTTGTATTGTAATTCCTTAAATTACTGAAGGTATAACTGTAATTATCCTGTTATTTTTAGCTAACATCCTGTACTAGCAAATAATAACACCAAAAACCTATCTTAATGAGCTAGTTTTCATCCAAAATTAAATTAATTAAAAAATGAAGGTGAATTTGTTACTATTTTTAATAAAAAAAAAATTGTTTGGCCATGTTGTTGACATAGTAGAGTCAAATGATTAGCTTTATTAGTTTGCTTATCTGATGTGCTCTCTAACGAGATTTTTTTTGCAAAGATAGGACCGAAAACAAACGAATAATTAAAAATACCACGTGCACTCGCATTCGTCTGTTTGAAATTTTAAAATTGCCGCCATTTAATTATCGTCGGCACAAAAAAGAAAATGCATGGTAATTTATCGATGAAATTGATTGTAGTTTAAGCCCTTAAAAGGTCCGACAGCGCTAACCAAACAGTACTTGGAAATGAAATAAAAAACTATTAATTTGCTAATATTGCATTCATAATATATTCACTTTTACACATTTTACATGAAATGTAAAACATAACTTTCACTTAACCTAAAAGTAAAGTTGATCATTATTATCGCACCATCAAATAAACAAAATATTTTTTGGCAGTTTTTGTCACAAAAAACTGCACTGCGCTTGCAGTTAATATATTATTATTTAGTTAACTTAGTTGGATTACTCCATATTTACGCAGTTTTCATGATAATTCGACTGCGAAAAGAAGGAACCCCGAAGCAACACATTTTACGATATTGAATTATTTATATTATTCATTTGCGTTTATTCTGAATTGAACAATTCCAAATGGAGGACTTCATTGCCTTTGAGGCGTTATCAGCTAATTAACTATTAGGCTACGGAAACAGTTACTTTGGTGAAAGATTGTAATGCTATTTTTAATGTTTTAAGGCCATAATTATGATACTCACTATTATATCCTGATAAATTTTCTTCATCAGTGAGCTCCAATCCTAGAGTAGTCAAATCGGTGTCCATGTTCAAAATTGGGTCGTTCATTTCAAGTGCAGTTGGAGATAAAGAGTTCACAGCTAAGTCAATCGTGGAAAGCGTATTCGGGTTATCAGCGTTCATAGCCAGGTCAGTAGGTAAATGCAGGTTCGGGGTCAGAAAATCGACAGGCAGGTCGAAAGAGAATCACAATACACACGACACACAAGATCACGAAACAAAGATGCGCTATAGTCAAAGGACGAGCCAAGACTAATCTATGTAAATAATAAATAATGTCAACTTAGTCTACCAAAATCGTTAGGTTATGCCGATAAAAACTTTTGCGTGTGAATTTCATTTATCTGTTGAAAGGGGCATCGTCATTAGAAGTAGCCGCCATCCATTGTTTCCATTGTCTTGGTTCATTCAGGTACCAGTTGTCAACTTTAACTGCCTACATCGGAAGGTTATACTGATAAGGATCTTTTGTGTAAATTCCACTTATTCGCCATTGAAGTCGCCGCAAATTTCTATCTTTAAATTTACGCCGTCAACAAAGTCACCGCCATCCATTGTATCTATTTTGTTTTCATACAGATAAGGATATTTGGGTGTGTTTATCGACTGAAGCATACATCTATATTTGCATCATCAAACAAATGCTATTACATCGGTATTTTTACTATTTTCTTCGGTTACCGCGAGGATTACACATGAAATAAAACTATGAAAACGGATAAACTCGCGTATATTAACTAATTTTAACTTCATTCCGACGTTAAAATTAGAAGATTAGTTAGATGAAGTTAAAATTAGTTAAGTTTTATTTCATCGGTATATTTATTTATTGCATTTTTTCTAACCCGGTCCTTTTCACTGTACCTACCTACCTAACTGTGTGTATATTAGTATGTCATTATGACATAAGTAAATAAAACTTTATTTGAAGTATTTTTATAGTATCTGTACGTGTACATGTACTTACCAACATCTAAATAAATGCACTAGGTCTGTTCACTAAAACTCAAAAACCATCAAACATTTGTATACCTTATTACGCATACTTTTTATATAATTTACGAACTTAAATATTTTTGGTATAACATACATATAATTTCGCTGGTTAGAAATAAATGCTGCATATCGCCATCTATTACCCCTGTAAAGTCTTTATAATCTTACAAAGAATATAAACACCATTTAGAATCTCGCCAAAATAAACCGTACATGCGCGGGCTAAGGTCCATATTAAATATGTATATTTTGTTGAGTTTCGTTATTCTAGTAGAGCTCAAAATGCAACACGCTTCGCCCACTGAATCACAACACGTTGGCGTGATTCTCAAAAGTACCATAAATAGTAATATTTTGTCTGGATATGCTAATATTGCATTTGAATATTTATTTACATTTCATTACAGTTGTTAGATAATGAAAAAATATTTACGATCCCCTGAATTACCTACTTTTTGTTTAGCGTTAAAAAAAAGTAGAATACAGGAATAATATACTAAACATATGTATAAAGTATTTTAGCCTTATGTTTTAACTATGTCAAATGGACAGTATTAAGTCCATAAGTTTAAAAATGATGGAGATAAACGACTTAACAAAATAACGCAACAGGTGCGTGATCAGTGGCTAAGCGGCGTTGCAAAATCACGCATACGCTGCGTGATTAGCGCTGAATGGGTTAAAGACGTTCTAGGCACATTTAAAGGTGCATTCAGACCAAGCGAACATTCGCTATTCTATCCCCCCATTCTACGAAATTTGATCGGTACACAAAACGTGATTGGTTGATTTCGTAGAGCGGGGGATAGAACAGCGAATGCTCTTTTGATCTGAATGCACCTTAAGACGCTAGACCGCTTTCGAGTAGTTCACTTTTTCTTTTCCACTCACGAACCGTAGGCGTATTTGTGCTAGTCTCATTTTTTCTCCAGATATAAAAGTGAACGCTGTACACCCGGCATCGTATCAACAGACATGACAGCCCACAAAGGCCCGCTGACCATAGACGAGGGCGCGCGGCCGGTGCTATACTTGGCACTGGACGCACCAGACTCTGTGCGCGGGCAGTATGTGTGGAGCGACGCCAGCTTCGTCGACTGGGAGGATAGTGACATGCCGAAACATGTCAAGAGGAATACAGCTTGAAAATATGTGATAAATTTGTTTCATTCAACCTATTCAAAAATACCTTAAACCCACCGTGCGTAAAGTCGTCCTCATTCGTGCCCGATCCGCGGCGCGAAGCCGTGAAAGTGAGTATGGAGCCTAATGCGGTAATGCTGTTTAAAGACGTTCTGTATGCTTAGCATATGATTGGCGCGACAGTATCTCGCCGCGAGATAGTCTATCCGTCCCTCTTTCGTTAATATAGCTAGTGAAGGACGGGAGATCTATCTTGCGGCGACATACTGTCGCGCCTATCATGTGCTAAGCCAGCTAGGCACATTTAAGACGCTAGACCGCTTTCGAATAGTTCACTTTTTCTTTTCCACTCACGAACCGTAGGCGTATTTGTACGAGTCTCATTTTTTTCTCCAGATATAAAAGTGAACGCCGTACACCCCGGCATCGTGTCAACAGACATGACAGCCCACAAAGGCCCGCTGACCATAGACGAGGGCGCGCGGCCGGTGCTATACTTGGCACTGGACGCACCAGACTCTGTGCGCGGGCAGTATGTGTGGAGCGACGCCAGCTTCGTCGACTGGGAGGATAGTGACATGCCGAGACATGTCAAGAGGAATACAGCTTGAAAATATGTGATAAATTTGTTTTATTCAACCTATTCAAAAATACCTAAAACCCACCGTGCATAAAAGTCGCGAAGCCGTGAAAGTGAGTATGGAGCCTAATGCGGTAATGCGGTTTAAAGACGTTTTGTATGCTTAGCACATGATTGGCGCGACAGTATCTCGCCGCGAGAACGCGAGATAGTCTATTGGTCCCTCATTTGTTAATATAGCTAGTGAAGGACGGGAGATCTATCTTGCGGCGACATACTGTCGCGCATATCATGTGCTAAGCCAGCTAGGCACATTTAAGACGCTAGACCGCTTTCGAGTAGTTCACTTTTTCTTTTCTACTCACGAACCGTAGGCGTATTTGTGTGAGATGGTCTAATTTTTCTCCAGATAGAAAAGTGAACGGCATCGTATCAACCGACATGACAGCCCACAAAGGCCCGCAGACCATAGACGAGGGCGCGCGGCCGGTGCTATACTTGGCACTGGACGCACCAGACTCTGTGCGCGGGCAGTATGTGTGGAGCGACGCCAGCTTCGTCGACTGGGAGGATAGTGACATGCCGAGACATGTCAAGAGGAATACAGCTTGAAAATATGTGATTTTGTTTTATTCAACCTATTCAAAAATACCTTAACCCCACCGTGCATAAAAGTCGTCCTCATTCGTGCCCGATCCGCGGCGCGAAGCCGTGAAAGTGAGTGTGGAGCCTAATGCGGTTTAAAGACGTTCTGTATGCTTAGCACATGATTGGCGCGAAAGTATCTCGCCGCGAGATAGTCTATCGGTCCCTCTTTTGTTAATATAGCTAGTGAAGGACGGGAGATCTATCTTGCGGCGACATACTGTCGCGCCTAACATGTGCTAAGCCAGCTAGGCACATTTAAGACGCTAGACCGCTTTCGAGTAGTTCACTTTTTCTTTTCCATTCACGAACCGTAGGCTTATTTATGTGAGATGATCTAATTTTTTCCGGATATAAAAGTGAACGCCGTGCCAGCTTGAAAATGTGATAAATTGGTTTTATTTAACCTTTCAAATTACCTTAAACCCACCGTGCATAAATAAATGTCGTCCTCATTCGTGCCCGATCCGCAGCGCGAAGTAGTGAACTTGAGGGTGGACCCCCAAACGGACAATCTGCGAAATAGACGCCACACGAGTGAGAAGTGGTCTAAGAAGAATTAAGGCCTAGGTACTACCGCCAACATAAATATTGAATTAAAAATTAATCCTGGAAGATAAAGACTGTAGTCTTAGCCCACCTTCTCTTAGCGTTTGGGTTTAATTGTTTTCGTAGTCTTGTTTCATACGACTCTGTCACGCTTTTGCTTTTTGTTTGTGTTTGACTCTGTAAATAAAAAAAATCCGGTGCAGTTATGTTTCTTTATCACGCTACATTTTAATCCTTACATCAGAAATTGAAAACAAAACATCTCATACAGAAATCACCACTCCGTCACATTTTTTAGGGACACAAAATAAGACAAAGAAAAGAATTTTGACCAGTTTAAGCCGCTCCCCACTCGTGAGCGAAACGTGGCGCGAAGCCGCGAACGCGAGTGGATTCCGCAGTGCGCTCGCTGAACCTCCACACTTGTATTCGCCGTGTATTCGCCCCTATTTGCTCACGAATGGGGACAGGCCTTTAATCATTTGACAGACATTGACGGTTATAGACGACAACGGAAGGTTATGCCATGGGCCGCAACGACGGTTACAGTCGCCAGCCAGCCTCTCTAATCTAGTATAGACTTTTTTTATTTTATGCGGAACTACGGAAAGTCCGATTTCTCCTGACTAGATATAATCATGTGGCGTCGATTTTTCTTCAAGACTTGACTTGCAAAAAATAAAATTCATAGACAGTTTTTATTAGATACCACTTTATTCAACGACAATATTACTTAGCTTACACAAGAAGAAGTATAAGCCTACAGGAAAATGTGTATTTAATTGAATAGACTAATACATATTTAAATCTTTATCACACGGGTTACTCACGTAATTTAAGTCGATAATTGCTCGACATGTTTCGATCCATTTAGAGGATCCTGAGATCCTGGATTTAGAGGATCGTGTGATAAATATTTAAATATGTTTGAGTCTCACGTTAGTTATAATTCTAAAATAGACTAATACATATATAAGATCTAAGTATTCAAGTTATTTTCTTGTTTATTTACTTATACATAAATTTTGTACTTCACTTTGAACTATTGTGTCCCATCAAACGCTATATTAAAAGTAAAAAAGTAAGAAACTTTTGCAGAGTATTTAAATAGCTGAGGTATAACAATACAAGAAAATACAAATCTTGGAACACGTATTAGTTATTTAATGGGCTCCTGGCCGTTATACCATACATTTACTACTACAATCTAAAACGTGTACGACAAATTTAATGAAATGCTATATGAGTAACTCTACGCTAACATTAATAAAAAAAATAGGAAGAGAGTATCTCATAGACGCACAAATGCGGAGTCGCTAATTTAATCGCCGTATCTCAAGTGGGCGCTACAATAAAAGTAAAAAGAGCACGAACTTTTTAATGAGTATTTCATAAAGAGTTGCGTATAAGAAATTAAGAAAAGTCTATCGGAAAGAAACGAATTCGAGGCGGTAGGGCGTAATGATATTTTGTCATAACAGTTCACTTCTCTACTGCAATTCTCTTTTCACACCACCTATTTGATTACGGGTCTTTTCTTCCCTGCTAGGAGGGACCAAAGTGGCACTTTTCTGTTCAAGGAATTTCTATTGCCAGCCTAAAAAATTACAATGAAATATGAAAATAAACAGTACGTTCATACATAACATAATTGATGACAATTTCTTCAGAATCGATTATTTGCATAAATATTAAATATGCGATATATCTTTTATTTTTTTCATACGTCGTGTGAAAAGCAGTATGTGTCACACGGTATCAAAATTATTTCGTCTTGGGCGTTAACGCTTGAATCCTTCATTACGCTCAGGATTCCACTTTAGAATCGCTCCCTACGGTCGGGATTCAGTTGTGGAATCCGTCGCTCCATTCAGGATTCAATATACGCCCACGCCGGATATATTGATCCCTTGTGACACAACTATTCCACAAATACTGCACATCTATCACATCTTATTCCTTCTCATCTCAAGACATAATACAATTTAATAAAACGTGTGCTACAAATGAGGTACCTCACGAATTTTGCTACACACACAACGGAGTAAACTAGAGAGAATTTCATATAAGAGTACGAGCCCCGATGCATATGTTCTCGTCCAGTTAGACAATTTTTCGAGATTATCCCGTTCATCCGGGGGAAAAGGTTTAGAGACAAAACCTTCACTATTCATATTCAATAGTAGTACTAAAGTAGTTTCTTTGAGTATAAAATATTTGGACTTAATAAATCAGAATAAAAAAAAAACTATTTTACGAGAGGTATTTTTTTTAATTTTTTCCACAATTTTTAATTTTGTAAATAATCAATGAATGTAAAGAACGCCATTAATATTAAAGACGACATGGTACACCTGATGCACTGCGAATTTTGCGTCAAGCTTATAAGCGCGGAATTACGGCGGTGAACGAAAATATAATTTAGACACTGGTTTGTTAAAATCGATTTATTAAACAACAAAAGCGTACTTCAGATTGTTGTGTCTCTTGAAATGTAGTATGTACATTAACCATGACTAACGTTCATACAATTTATCATTAGCATAATGTGATCATTTTTAAAATATTCAAAAATTTGTAAAAATTGTTTCGAACTAGACGAACTCCACTGCATCGGGGCTTGTAAACTATAGAGAATTTCATATAAGAGTATTTCTGTTCGGAAAGATGTTTTTTAGTAATTTAATCGCTAGCTGGCTTCTCGCCGTCCCACGAGACGACCTGGCTGTTGAACCAGACGAACTGCCCGCGGACAGAGTCCTCGGCGTCGAGCGCGAGGAACAGGGGGGCGGAGGCCCCCTCGTCGATGGTAAGCGGGCCCTTTTAAAAAAAATAAATTTTTAGTACAGATGGTTTTTTTTTATGCTATAAGTGCCAAACGAACAGACGAATCGCCTGATGGAAAGCGATTAACGTCGCCCATGGACACCCGCAACACCAGATGCGTCGCAAATGCGTTGCCGGCCTTTAAGATGGTGTACTTTTTATGCTCTAGTGCGAGAAGTGGGTCATTTTACGTCAGATCCAAAACTTCGGAGGGCCATCTGCACTAAAAAACGTCGTACGAAACACGTGCAAAAACGAAATTCGTAACTCTTGTCGATTTAATACACTCCGTGTTTTAAAACATCGCCACTCGGTTCGAATTTCATGTTTTTCGCACTTGTGTCGTAATGTACTATTTTAACACGTTCGACGCCGATGACACAGCGTGTGTGACCAACAAAATCTGATTCCTATGACAGTGACACAATCTACTATTCCACAAATACTGCACATCTATCACATCTTATTCCTTATTCTCAAGACATAATACAATTTAATAAAATGTGTGCTACAAATGAGGTACTTCACGAATTTTGCTACATACACAACGGAGTAAACTAGAGAGAATTATAAGAGTATTTCTGTTCGTAAAGTTTTTTAGTAATTTAATCGGCAGTCGGCTTCTCGCCGTCCCACGAGACGACCTGACTGTTGAACCAGACGAACTGCCCGCGGACAGAGTCCTCGGCGTCGAGCGCGAGGAACAGGGGGGCGGAGGCCCCCTCGTCGATGGTAAGCGGGCCCTTTTAAGAGAAAAAAAAATGTAGTACAGATGGTGCCTTTTTTAGGCTCTAGTGCAAGAAGTGGGTCGTTTTACGTCAGCAGGCTTAGCACATGATTGGTGCGACAGTATGTCGCCGCGAGATAGATGTCCCGTCCTTCACTAGCTGTATAAACAAATAAATATCTTGGGACATCTTACACAAATCGACCTAGTCCCACGGTAAGCTCAATTAAAGCTTGTGATGTAACCAGGCGACGTTATATATAATAGATAGATACATATAGATACTTAAATACGTAGATAGCCATGACCAAGGAACAAATATTTGTGATAAATAAATACACAAATAATGCTCTCGCCGGGATTCGAACTTGGAACCTCCAGCTTCGTAGGCAGAGTCACTACCAACTAGGCTACGGAGGCTGACAATTAACGGAAATCAATAAAAACACGGTGTATAAGAGTATTTCTGTTCGGAAAGATGTTTTGACATGACAACGTCTTATAAATTGGTTTGCCGGGTGACACTTCAAGAAACTGCGTTACGCTCCGCTCACGTTATGCGCTCACAATGAGAGCGAGTGAGAGGCACGCGTCCCTTCCACTCGGGCATGGTTAGCCCGCCTAAGAGCGAGAGAGACAGACATAAAAAGTGAAAGGCACGCGTCCCTTGTCGTTATCACGTAAAACTTTCGCCCGTATACCGACTTTACAGGCAACCAATTTTTTTTAGTAATTTAATCGCCAGTCGGCTTCTCGCCGTCCCACGAGACGACCTGACTGTTGAACCAGACGAACTGCCCGCGGACAGAGTCCTCGGCGTCGAGCGCGAGGAACAGGGGGGCGGAGGCCCCCTCGTCGATGGTGAGCGGGCCCTTTTAAAAGAAAAAATACATTTTTAGTACAGATTAGGGTGCTTCTTATTTTTGCAATTATGTAGGATGTTCGAACCAATAAAGAGAGCTCTTTGCTCTCCCGATTGTAATTTTCTATGGGACACCCTCTCATTTTGTTATTTGATAAGTAAACCATATTTGTTTTTTTTCTCAATTATTATAAACAAAAATTAGGGGTCGCTACCGAAGTATGAAGTTCAAGAAAGGCAAAATTATTAGTCTTTTTTTTTTATTACTTCGGTAGCGACCCCTAATTTTTGTTTATAATAATTGAAAAAAAAAACAAATATGGTTTACTTATCAAATAACAAAATGAGAGGGTGCCCCATAGAAAATTACAATCGGGAGAGCAAAGAGCTCCTTTATTGGTTCGAACACCCTACAAAATTGCAAAAATAAGAAGCACCCTAGTACAGATGGTGTACTTTATAGGCTCTAGTGCGAGAAGTGGGTCATTTTACGTCAGCAGGCTTAGCACATGATTGGTGCGACAGTATGTCGCCGCGAGATAGATGTCCCGTCCTTCACTAGCTGTATTAACAAACGAGGGACGGATAGACTATCTCGCGGCGAGATACTGTCGCGCCAATCATGTGCTAAGCAGGCAGGTCCAAAACTTCGGAGGGCCATCTGTACTAAAATCGTCGTATGAGACACGTGCAAAAACGAAATTCGTAACTCGTGTCGATTTAAAACACTCTCTGTCGATCGTGTTTTAAAACATCGCCACTCGTTTCGAATTTCATGTTTTTCGCACTTGTGTCGTAATGTACTATTTTAACACGTTCGACGCCGGTGACACAGCGTGTGTGACCAACAAAATCTGATTCCTATGCCAGTGACACACATACGTGATCAGAGTAACCTTATTCTTATGCCACTAGCATAAATCAAGTTCTTCCTCCTATGCCAGTGCCATAGAAATACGTAAATAAATAGATAGGCATAGTATTAGCGCTTAGTGAAACAGTACCGGAAAGGGATTTTTTTTGTGATTTCGTTGGTCCCATACTAAAAATTGTGCAACTACTAGTTATCTATTATGTAGGTACTATTTGGATTATTAATATTGTCACTTAGTCCCCGTCCCCACAAGCCTTAATTGAGCTTCCAATGGGGCTAGTTCGTATTGTGAAAAATTGACCCGTAGCACTGGTCACGTTGTTATATTGTACCGATATCTCAGGCATACGATTTCTCCAAATTGAAACTCACCTTGTGGGAAGTCATATCCGTGTCCACGTATCCTGGGTGAACGGCATTCACTTTTATATCTGGAAACAAGTAGTTCATAAAATTAAATCTAAATATTAACATCTATTTAAAATACAGTAATAGCGTATAGCGCTTTTTAATTTTTTTTCTTGTTGAAGGGTTAAGCAATGAGTTTTTGGTTTAACCCTTTGTGATATTGCATTGAGAAAACTCTAGCAAGGCATCGCATGAAAATTTGATATGTTTCATTACCGAAAATGAAATTCAAAAAGATATGTATGTATGTGAATGGATCTACTCTGCGACCATATACAGTGTGCTCGCGAGCATTCCCAAAGATATTAAGTATGCATTCTTGACATCAAAATAAACAAAAATTATTACGAGACCTAATGTCAAATACCACCAAAACAAACATTTTTTCCCCTTTTTTTAATTTCATTTTTTAATTATTACGTTTAATTCTTTTTTTTAGGGACAGGTTATTTCGTCCAGTCTATTCTTATTTTTTGATTGCCAGGCAAGGTGTGGTAATATTAAAACACATCGTGGTAGCATTGTAATCAAAAATAAGTTTTATGACGAGTTACGTTGAAAAACTTATTTCGACATAAGGTTGATTATCTCTGAAACCAATCCGAATCCAAGAAATTT
Organism: Thaumatotibia leucotreta; assembly: GCA_025490895.1. Classification (NCBI taxonomy): domain Eukaryota; kingdom Metazoa; phylum Arthropoda; class Insecta; order Lepidoptera; family Tortricidae; genus Thaumatotibia; species Thaumatotibia leucotreta. The sequence goes on along the minus strand of JALPQI010012674.1, from coordinate 11,697 downwards.
TATAAACATTAAAGACTCTAAATATTGTCAGGAATTTAGTATTAAAATCTTTTAGAATGCTCGCGAGCACCCTGTATAACATGGACGTCTAATGCCAGCTCAAAAATGCCCCCAAACATAATTGTTCAATTGTGCCAAGATGGGCAGGACATGGCGCTTTTCTTAACACCATGCATATTTCAGTGCAACATCTTTGACAAATGTTTATAGAATATCACATCATCACATCATCAGCCTGTGATAGTCCACTGCTGGACGAAGGCCTCTCCTAGTAACTATGCGTATAGACGCATTAGGAGGTAAATGCCCATAAATGCACTGAAGAGAGGGTGACACTTGTCAACAAAAAATTGAAAGGAAATTTAGTATGGCGTGCGGCTTCCATGTTTATTTTGTTCGTAGGATCTACTATATCTTGTTATTGTTCCTTTGGCCAAGGGATAAGAGTAGCATAGTTTCTGAGTAGAATGTATCCAATTTTTTATTTCCAGTTTTGTATTCTGTAATTTGGGCAATAAAACATTTTTATTCTTTTATTCTTATTCAAAACGTTCAACATAATTAGTGGATGACCCACCAGGCCATCATTAAAGCCTTTAACAGTGTATTTCCCATCATGCAAAAAGTAAAACGTATCTTATTCCTTGAAGTTAAAGTTCAAATTTGAATATTTTGAAAACAGAAATGTCAAACGGAAGGGTAAACTGCAACTGTGCCTGCAGTTACTTTAAAAATCGATCGTAAAATATAACACTGTTTATAGGCTTACAAAGGAGTACAAATCATTGTCCTATATCCAGGGCAAATATTGCCAGGTAATCATGTAATAGACCTAGATTTCTAGATTTTAAAGATCTAGATAAGGTCGATTCATCGACGATTCTTTTAAAAGATTTTACACCTATTGGTACCGTACCGTATTTATGTCACAATTTCGGTTTAAGTATATAAAAATAACTGGAACATAACATAACCCAATACGGAATCATGAATAGAATATCCCAATATTATTTAATGTTTTTAGGGTTCCGTACCAAAAAGACAAACATAGAGAATTTTCATGTTTTTTTCTAATGCTATAAAATGAATAGTAGCGAAAGTAATTTCAAGCGGTGCAAGGAGATGTTGATTCATATTTTGATCGAAACATTTGAACATATTTCATACACAAGTGTTTAAATGGTTTTAATGGAAATAAATTAGGTATCCTTCTGATTCCTGAGACGAAGTGACATTTGCTAAGTTTTTGAATTTAGAATACGCGCTACACTCGTAGTCGATCCCGTGATTTTTCCGCTTTGTAGCGAAAATAGACCTCCCACAGAGAACTCCCCTCGGGAGTTCCCGGCGATCAATGTGTTAATGAAAGCTCAAATTAAATTAATATGTACACAATTTTGTACACGGGGAGTTAGGAGGGTATAGCTTAAGATTATACTGTCTTATCACTACATAGCATAAAATAAAGTCACTTTTTCTGTCCCTATGTCCCTTTGTACGCTTAAATCTTTAAAACTACGCAACGGATTTTGATGAGATTTTTTTTTATAAGTAGAGTAATTCAAGAGGAAGGTTTTTATGTAGGTATAGTACCGTTTTATATTTTAAGCAAATGTTAAATACAATAGTAACTAACTTTTGTGGTATCACATTCACCTTTAAAATCGTGAAACTTTCAATTTCCTTACGTCCTCGCGATTTTTCTCGAACAGGCAACACCGCCGCGCATCCATCATGCGCCAACCACGGATCGATACCACCGACAAAACAAACGAACGTCAACATCAGGACACACCATTCCAAATTCAAATATTTCCTGTTCCCGTATAAATTGAATTTCGAACTCGACCGTTACAATGACGGCGATAATGGACGATGATAAGTTCACGGATGAATTGCTTCGAATGATGGACGCGGAGTCTCATTTCGAGATGGATGACATTTCGGATTCCGATTCTATGTTTGGTTGTGAGGTAATTTTCTTCTAACAGTGACCAGATATATTAAAAACTTATGATGCTTTTAAACTTGTATATTGAATTTTTTTTCACTCAGCTTTGCTGATAGCGTAGTAAAGTGAATATAATTAACCAATATCTTAGCACTGAAGGTGATACCAACAATTTTATATCTAAATATTCTTAAGCTCCTTGTTACGTCTTATCTGTAACATCGGTATTGTATTATAGGCTAATAACATTTTTGCCATCTCAATCTAGTCTGTATCAGATAATTCCTATTCTATTGTTATAATGACCTCCCTATATAGTTGAAAACATAAAAAAATTTTGGGATCAATTAATATAAACTAAGAGCCAATTAGTAAGCTAAGTATACAGGGCGTCCCAAAGTTATGGGACATGAAGGGGAAGTACCTTAAATATCGTAGATAGGATAGTTTGATGAAAGAAGACTTTATTTTATTTTGAAAATTAAATAATACTGCATTAAAATAAAATCCAAAAAAAATTTGCTTTTTCTGGGCATCGAACCTACTTTAATACGATTTTTTTTTTGTTATTTTATGATGCCATTCCAAAGAATGGATAAAAAATAAAAACATTTCTTAAGAAACATAGTATCTCAAACTAAAAGAATAACCAAAAAAGTTTGGTTCAAAATTCGAAAAAAAAATTAGTTTTTTCATTCCCGGGTGAAGCAAGTCATTTTTTGAAAAAGTTTGAATGTAGAATTACTACATTTTAAAAATAACAAAGTCTTCTTTCAGCAAAATACACTATCCACGATATTTAAGGCACTTCCCCTTCATGTCCCATAACTTTGGGACGCCCTGTAGACCTTGTGCAACCACATGTCTGCCATAAATATTTTTCCAAAACCATTTTCTAAATTGTACTTAACATTATGGTAAATGGTAAAGCATTATGATCGTATTTGTTTGACAGAGCTCCGAAGACGAACAAGAGAACGATAACGACGCAGCTGACGGAGAAGAACCCTCCGAAAGCTTGTCCAAGAAGAACTCAGACTTCAAGTGGACCTCCGACAGGTTCGAACCCAACATCGTCCCCTTCGTGGAAACCGCCTTCGAGATCGACCCAATACTCATGTTCCAAGAAACTAGGGAGATAGACTACTTCCTACACTACTTCGATCCAAACATAATGCAGCAAATCGTCGAGAGCATCAACCAAACTTACAGAGAATATATCGACGACCAAGAGTCCAGCTCGCATTTAAAGAAATGGCACGATTTAACAGTCCCAGAGTTCTACATATTCCTCACTTTATGTATGCTCATGACCAGAAACAAACGAACGAGACTTGACGAGCATTGGTCGACGGATCATCTGTTATACTCTCCTATATTCGGAACATTAATGAATCGCATGAGGTTCTCGACATTACTCTATTTGCTCCGGAAACCAACCATGTCTACAGACGTGAACATCATTGATATTTTAATACACCATGCGCGAGCGAAGTTCAAAACGGTCGTGACCTGTCCGTCCAAGAATCTATCTGTTAACGAAACTATTGTCCCTTTCAAAGGCGTTATGACGCGCCATGATATGAAGAAGACTGGCATAAAACTCTTCATGCTAAGAGACTTGAAAACAAATATAATTCATGACTTCACACTTTATTTTGGTGGAGAGAAAACTGATCAGTTCATTATGAATGGATTAAGGGCAACAGAAACAGTAATCGCTAGCTTATTAAAGGATTACTATAACACCTACAGACACTTGTACGTCGACGAGCGATACACAAGTCCGAGGCTATTTAAATATCTGTATGAAAACGGCATTTATGCTTGCGGGAAGACAACACAGAAGAAAGCTGGAATGCCTAATTTCATCAAGAATTTGAAGCAGTACGAAGTCTCCGTCGGCTACTGCCCTCCGCTTACAGCCATCCAGTGGCATAGTCACAGACATTACACATACATCTTAACTACTGTCCATAACGACGGAATGCTACCATTGAAGAAAAGAGACAAGACGACGGGGAATTTCATAAACAAACCAAAAGCGTCGATAGACTATTCGAAGATCATGAACATGAATTTTGCTGACAACTCCGAATTCATGATGTCGACGCACCGGAGTCTATGCCCGCTGCACTGGCACAAGAAACTGCTATTTCACGTCGTGGACATGCATTCTCTGAACGCGTTTAACTGTTGGAGAATGACTAAAGACCCTTACAATAGGACGTCCTACGCTACGTTCCAGCTGCGGCTTATAAGGCAGTTGATTGAGACGTACAACAGCAGTACTATAAGTATAGATAGACCAGTGAAGAGGAACATAAACAATTCTGTGAACACGCTGCCAGCAGCGGCGGCGCAGCATATGCCGACCAAGGCAGACAAGTACCAGCGCTGCAAAGTGTGCTCCAAGCAGAAGAAGCGAAGAGACACGAAGCTGATGTGCGCGATATGCCAAGTGTATTTATGTGCTTGCCCGTGCTTTCAAATCTTTCACCAGGGCTCAAACTCGGCAGAGTCGGACGCATTCTCGTAAGTTATCGTTAACTGTGAAGTCTACCACTTGTATGAGACGTATGCTCTGTAAATGTGAAGTACAGCCGAATAAAAATTAAACAATGGATCGCTAAGCCAGCGCAGTAAGTAGTATGTTTTATTACAACTGACTTATTAACTACTAATGTATTAAGTCCCTTACTGCTAAGTCCTTTGAATAAATAAGTCTCCACCAAATACATCAGAGCGGCCACGGTGCTCATAAACATCTGAGCAGGCCGCTATTGTCAGGGTGTTAAGTTAAGATGTATGTTCAGATATTTTTCAGAACCATCGAGGCTCCGATAGAACTGATGGCGACTGTACTTAGTCTTATCTTATTTTTATTAGGGTCCTTACGGATACACTTCGACCCATTACGACCTTTTATGTAATAAACAGACATCGAAGTCCTTTGTCCGGCGGATGACATTCGCACATAAAGTGATTCACTATCTCCTGTTCCTGGCCACAAATGTATACAGGTTGTCCTTAGCCAAACCAGAGAGAGTACATATTTAAAACCGTGAAAGTATACGCGGATTACGCGGTATGACAATAATTTACGTAACCATTACAAAGAAATTAAGAAAATTACGTTTTTTTTACTTTGAAACAACATGTGTGTGTCAATAGCTACTGTTTGCTTATATAGTAGCTTGCAAGGCTCGGAACCGGTTTAAAAAATACCGGTAAATAGCGGTTTATTTGGGTTTTACTCCGAGCTATAAGGAGAACGCGAACGTCTTAAGAACGTAACTATAAACCTAAATAACCCGGTTTAATCCACGATGGCTGGCGGGCGGCGGTTGTTACCTACGCCGCGCCGCTGCGCCGCGTAAATGAATACATGCAGAGACTTGTTTTCTTAGTAGAGAAAGCGCCCGCGCATTTGTGCGGTCGATATTTGATCTGCGTGCTGAATTTTAATCGCGTTATTCCTTAATAACTAGTGTCCGACCGAAACATGTTTTTATGCCGAAACAGAAATCGAAACCGAAGGTTCGGTTCTGATTATAGTTTCGGCCGAGACCGAAACCGAACCTTTTATAAATGTGATTAAAAGGTCGAATATAATGACAACAGATATTTTTTTAACATAAATGAATAATTTTAGAATTATAACTGACGTGAGACTCAAACATATTAAAATATTATCGAACCGGGTTACTCACGTACTTAAGTCGATGATTGCTCGACATGTTTCGACCCATTAAGAGGGTCCTCGTCCGGAGCACCCTCGGCCAAAGCCCGACGCATACTGCGGGCCTGAGCCCTGCTAGAATGGGTACTGGCCACGGGCGGTGGTGGCGGGGTTGATGCAAGGAAAGATCTACCCTCAGTGTTACATTTGTCATAAAGGGGGTTGCACACAACATTCACTATATCACTTGCTAATAACGGGGCGTCTACACTGTCCATTGACGTAATACCCAAAACCATTTTCCAACCACGTGGCACTGACCAACCACCACCACGATTAAAATTGGGATGGCGACATATTTCGATAGCTTCCCGTATTTTACGCGATACTATAAACTTTTCTCTCGCAAGTACGGTTACCTTATCGACGTATTGGATTCGGATTCGACGCACTAAGATTCGATAGCAGTACGCGTCGGGTTTTGGCCGAGTGTGCTCTGGACGAGGACCCTCTTAATGGGTCGAAACATGTCGAGCAATCACTGACTTAAATACGTGAGTAACCCGGTTAGATAATATTTTAATATATATGAATAATGCAACATATCGCTGGTCCAATATTACATAATTCTACGTCTTGACTAACGTAATGCGGAATGAAATCTTGACCAAGTTAAATGTAAAATTTAATAAGTAATAACATATCATTATTATTCTCTTAAACATTCACGTCTCTCAATAGCGATTTTAACAAGGATTCATACAAGATAAAAACTCCTTGAATCCATAGTGTAAAACTTCAGTTTTATGGTACTTTATCCTATAGGTAGGTAGGAAAACTTATTAACCAAACATCCTTTGCTCATTATATTTGATATCTATCCTAGTCCAAGTCCATTCGGATTGGTACTATAACAAAAATATTTACTAATGCAAAAATGTTTAATCAAAGTTACCTATAATTCGTTCAATGTGATATCCGCTACAACTGCAAAAGTAGTGTTTTTTACACTTTTTGACCAAATGACGATGTCACATTTTCATAATTATTTATATTTATTTTCGGTGTAGGTAGGCTTGCTCTTTGTTAAAGTTTCGTGATGCCATGCTTTAAGGATCTTTTTAAAGATTTTGTTGTTGTATTTGGAAGTGTTCGATTCTGTGATTCAGTGTTACGTAATTTCTTTTATTCGAGCTCTCTCAGAAAAGTGGGATTATTCAAAATGCTAGATCACACTAGGGCATTTAATATTATTTATTGAAAAGAATGCGAAATTATTATAAAACAGTGTTTCAAATCTTGCCTACTTCTGGAAATTCTGAATTATTGTCGATTTAGGCCATTTATGGAAAATACATGCAGTTTTGCGACATTGCTCGACTTGATTGGCCATAATTTCTAAAGAAAGATGCAAAAATCCCCAAAACTTCCCAAATTAATTATCAAATGTATACGTACTAATTTAGGATTGAGATACAATTTCAATTCAATTTTGTTGTTTTTTTACTTGTTATAAGTCTGACCCAATTTCATTCTGCATGCGTTATATCTTGTGGAAAATGTGCTTGTTGTCTACGCTGGATGCAGGTCGAATCTAACCGGTACATGTGGAGGTCCAGAGGGGAGGCCCATGTTCAGCAGTGGACGTCTTATGGCTGAGATGATGATGTTATCTATAGGCATAGACACTTCTACAATTATTTTACAATTCTACAATTAGTAGTTTCATCAACTAATAATTGTAGAACTTTTATCGAAAAAATTAAATGAATAATGAAGGTATACGTTCGTATTCATAACAATTGATCGAAACAATATATGTAAAAATCCCTATTCAAATTGACAGGCTACAAAATTTTATCAAAACAACAATTAAAACAAAATTACGTTATACGTCAATACTGAAAAAATGCTTTACTCGTAAATTATTCATTCACCCATCATTTTATTATATTGTCCAATTACTGGAAATACCTGTTGTCAATCATCGCCAACAGAAGAGAGGTGGAGATGGTGGACACCTTAAATATACGACACGACGAATTAATTAAGACCATAATAGAAGGAAAAGTAGAGAGGAAGAGGAAGGCAGAGAAGGGCGTACATGGACCGAAGTGAAAGAAAAAGTAGACGTCGTGTCGTATCAGCGTCTAAAAGAAAAGGCACTGGAAAGGACCATATGAAAATTGCTTCACAGACAAGAGCCCTGCTCTTAAGTTTATGATCACAAATACCAGCTATGTGCTCGTATTAAGTTATTCCATAGTGAATTTTATTATTATGGTAATAAAATTGATTCTGCCAAAGCCTAATTTGTACGTATAGCTGGTATTTTTTATCATAGATACCAAGGATTATTACTATTCGTTAAAAACTTGAAACATGCACGTAACTAAGACAAATTCTAAAGTCGTTTAATGAAATAAATAATAACCTTCCGCAGTTACAACCTCAATATACTTATATAAAAGAACCAATATATCTGTCAATCTATTTTTTAATTGTGAAAATACGCGTTAAGAATAACACTATTACGGACGGACCCGACGTAAACCGAACGCGACCCAAAAGTACGATATTTATAGATTCGGTTCAGCCGAAAGGTTTGGCAGTTTTTTTGCCGAAACCGAACCTTCGGCCAAAACATTTTTAAGCCGAAACCGGCCGAAACCGAAACTTCTTCTTCAGTAAAAAATGGTTGACTATGTACGTCTGTAACAGGTATAATTATATGCATTGAACTAAAAGTGGTAGGTACTAATTTAATGAATCCAAAATTTAAATAATTTATTTTTTGTTAGAAATATTAGGCTAGATAGTTGATAAACTACAATTGATAAATAAAACAACTTAATTTTATTAAAAACATAAAAGAGTGATTGTATAATACTTTCTATTGATGTATTAATATAATGTATATAACGTCACATACATACTTTTATGTATTTAATTGCAACAAAATACTTAAACGTAAGTAGATACTTAATTAGTTACCCATTATACTCGTATATTTTTAACGCTCCAACTTATTGTTGCACTGAACCGAATTAGGTACACATCCTTTCCGCAGTAGATGTTTCGATACAAATCCAGAACCAAATGAATCAGCGTTTGTTTGTCCTTGAATAAACCGGTTTATAAAGTTCTGAACAGGTTAATCGAACAAGAACATTATGTAACGTTCCCCTAAAAACCGGTTAAAATAAACCGGTTTGACGAACGAAACCGAAATGAAAAGGTTTTTCGCCAAGTACATGATAACGGTTTGAAAATTTAACCGGTATCCGAGCCTTGGTAGCTTGCTTATTATTTATGTCATTAATAAGATTTTGACTTTTGAAAAATGTCATCAATGCCAAATCTATTCGAAGTTGCTTTGCCAGTGTATTTAAACACATTACGTCAGGTCGTGTACTGTAAGTCTCATTTTAATTATTTTTTTTTAGTTATTTCGATTAAATTAAAAAAAATATTTACTTCAGACCATTTTCAAGTAGTAAACCTACGTAAGAGTACAGAGTTTATCCATTGGCTAAGGTCACGGTGTATAGTAGTTATTGCGAATCGTTGCGAGTGAAACAATGTCACATTTACAAAGCAGCCGTCTCTTTCTAATACAAGTATTCACTAGAAGCAATAGGGCTTCAACATATCATCTTGAAACTGCAAATTATTCAAAAGCTACACAACCTCAGAATTGTTAATGCAGATTTTAGTATGCAGTTTTCCTCGTCGCCAATTTTATATTTATGTGACGTGTTCACGTGTACAGTCAACCAATTGGAATGGAAACCTAGGCCACGATAGAACCATGTCAAAATTACTAGCAGTGAGACATTTAAGAATACATTGATCACCACCCCAACTCTTCCCTCGGGTGTCGTAAGAGTCGACTAAGTGATCGAAGTGCCACTGACCAATTATTAAATTGATGATGGGCAGCAGCGTCATCATAGTGGACACACTACTGCGATCGCCAACCCGCTTGCCCAGCGTGGGGATTATGGGCATTTACCTCCTATTGCGTCCATATGCAAAGGTTCAGGAGAGGCGGCCGTTGTGTAGCAATGGACTGATATAGGCTGATGACGTGTGTGAGATTTCTTACAATTTGATTTAAAGAGTTACTTTAACATAGTGCTTGAGTGGCCTAGGGTTGACTATACTTATTTAAAGGGGCCGAGAGTGAGATAGATGTATTTAAGCGATATTATATGGAACAGATTGAGACTGACTTGGGTGTAAAGGATTTTGGGTGAGAAATGGTTCCCCTTTCGTTCATATATCTCATAAAACGAATATTGCAAATAATCATTAATAAATCTCATATTTATAGTTGTTAAATTGTTCAGTAAGTATCAAGTAATTTAAAGCTTTACTTTATTAACTTGTTTGTTGATGGATGATGATGAGTTACATTTATCAGTATTATATTTCGGTTATAAGAACTTATTTTTGTTAAACTTTTTTAAATTATTTATTCATACAATAAGGACAGTTGCATATCGAAAAAAACTTGAATATTAGTAAATTATAATGATATTATTTCGCGCACGTCAATCAATACATTGTTAATTGTTACAGTTCGACGTTTGTGACATTTGATGTGTACCGAATCAAAATGTTCTCTCTCAAGGTGCATTTAGATCAAACGAGCATTCGCTCATTCTATCCCCCACTCTACGAAATCAACGAATTTCGACGAATCACGTTTTGTGTAACGAACGGATTTCGTAGATGGGGGATAGAATGAGCGAATGCTAGTTTGGTCTACAATGTTTAAATGCATCTTCAGTGAACAGAGGGTTTATCACGAACATGTTACTTTCGAGCTAAACTCCTCTCTCACTTCAATGAAGACGTATTTCATTGGTGTGGAGACATACGCTCGAAATTAACGACTCTACTCGTGTTCGTCTAGTAGCTCTAAATATTAAACAGATTTTGTATTGTACATATCTTGATGCTGACTGAACCATGATTGTATAGTCACATGCATCTTTGTTTCAGTCACATTTGAAGGGTCTACGGAAAAAACATGTCTAAAGCATTTAATACCAAGAGCGCCACTATCGGTAATTTCTATTTGCAGTGCCAGGACAAAAACAAAGGCTATCCCTGCATGCCAGCCGGCGTTAATTGTGAATAACTCCACTGGGGAGAGTGGGGAGTCGTGTGGCATGTGAATAAAGTTATCGAGGACTCCTTAGTGGCGTTCTTGGAATTGAAGTAGCGTACATTGTACAACAGGTTGGCGTGAAACGATAACCTAGGTTTTTGATCCGAAAGTGTTAAAAAAATCAGGGCAAATTCACACCTTTATTCTGTTTAAAGTAAGGTGTTTTTTTATTCTGTAATTTGAATTGACTAGACATGTTCTTTCCGTGCACCCTTCAGTTACAGTGATTTTTAGCTCTTGTCGCGCTATACATAAATTTGATGTTACGAATATTGACAAACTGTATCGCCAGCAGTTTGTACCTGGCCTAGTACCGCGAAAATCGAAATTCGTAAATTTCGAGGATTTTTCTCTGTCATTCCAACGAAGGCGCCACTAGAGTGAGAGAGACAAAAACTCGAAATTTTCGGATTTCGAAGTTTGCGATAGGGCCGCTGAAAGTTAGTAGAAATACAGAATTCGTCTTATGACTGGTGTTTTATTACAGCCATCAGATTATTTAGTTTACTTTACAAGAACATTTCAAATCACTAAAATAGGGCGGAAATTTTCCGTTTGGCCAGTCGCTATAAGATCGCTATATTCACACGTGCTTTACGGTGAAGGCTTTAATTCAAGGGTGTATGTGAAGTCCCTAACAAGTACTGGGCCACGCAAAATAGGCACGTTTGATATCTAGTTGCGAAAAAAAAATGGCCAGAATACAACAACAACATATCGTAGCGTCGAGAGCGCTCAAAAATATCAGAACACACCTCTATCGTTATGGCAATAAAGGCGTGTCCAGATATTTTTGAGCACTCCGGCCGCTACGATATATCCGATGGCGACTGTACACCGCGAACTTCTAATTCGAAATTCGTTTCGAGAATTTTTCTCTGTCAC
>JALPQI010012673.1:0-42092 GCA_025490895.1 Thaumatotibia leucotreta | reverse complement strand
TACATTAATTACCGAACATGCATACTATATATTTTTTAATGACAATAATGATCAAAATAATCATAATACCATGTTACATTATTTAATAAGAGAATTCTGCAAGTTTATAAGACCACATGCAATGGTAAATGATATGATCAAGAACATGACGTAAGTTAGTATTTATCACTGCATGTTGTTTTAGCATACTAAATTCTCTTATACGCCTAATCACGCGTTTAATCAAAATTCGTTAACTAGCAAATAGCAATTATCTTGGTTTGTCGAACTTCAGTTTTAGATAACTTTTCACCAGCTTTTACACTTGGTGGCCTTAAGAGTTTTTATGCCTGAAATGCATGTTCAAGGTGTTTGAAGCCTCTGAGTTCTAAGATAGAACTTCCTTCTTGTAATCCATCAAGGAAGTTACAGTTCTCTACTATGACAACATCACTTGTTCTGTCCCCAAATCCTTGAGAAGTAAAATTAAATCAAACCATTAGGTGTACAATATTACAATATATTAAATACTTTACAGTATTTCCCTTTTTATACTCTGACCATGGACAGTGCCTGATGAACAACATTAAACATTTGTGGCTGCGCACATGGAAAGGTACCTAGTCACGGCATTTAGTTACAGAGTTACAAGAGTTTTTGTCGAAGCGGGTGAAAAAGTGCCAAAAATGGGTTTGTGCTATAATTGGGTTATTTACATCCTAAGGAACACGTGTGTACAAGAATATCAGTAAAATTATGTTTTTTTAGTATATTTCTCCGACCATAAAATTTAGTACTCAGGGTACCTTGTCACGCCATGTCTTAAAGCGTTTAAAATTTTGAATAATTTTGTCAATATTTCCGTCGCGGGTAGTCAAAATGCCTCTTTCTAACAAGGAAGGGTACCCAACTGTCCGACTCCGATTTGATTCATTTTGATATATGTTGTAGGGTAGTCTAAAATCACGGACATTTTTATAAATAAAAATATATTGATTTCTGCAATAATTGTACCAAATAACATTTTTGATACAAATATTTTTTTGCGTTATAGGTACTAAAATAGTGCCTTTAAATTGAAGTAACTAAAGTTTAGTAAATGCCGTGACAAGGTAGGTACCCTAGTTACGTTTCCATACAAAAGTTTCGACTGGGTCACTAAACTAATTAATATTATAATATTGATTAAAGACTTAATAGATCATAAAGTAGGTGTAGGTAGGTTATGTATATTGTATAATTGGGTATTTTATCCTAGTTTTTACTCTATTTCTTGAAGATAATGACTTATCGTGACAAGGTACTCTGTTTAGTAAAATGTAAAATTGTATGTTTTTACACGACTTAAACAGAAACTTTTTATAAATAAAAAATATATTGATTTCTGCAATAATTGTACCAAATAACATTTTGATACAAAATATGTTTTTGCATTAAAGGTACTAAAATAGTGCCTTTACATTTAAGTTACTAAAGTTTAGTAAATGCCGTGACAAGGTACCCTAGTTACGTTTCCATACAAAAGTTTCGACCGAGTCACTAAACTTTTTTGATAAAAAAAAATGCTTTAACGTTATTTCGATGTGACACCATTGTGGCACACTATGCTGAATATAGTTAAATTATGTGATAAATCATCGATATACACATAATTTTGTTGCTTTTTAATATTATAAAATGACCTTTTTTGCAATTGTTAATAAGTGCGGTAATTATTAAATTTATTGTTGATTATGGCATTTATTTTATTCAATTATTCCAAAATGCCTTAGAATATGTAACTACGATAAGAAACTAACAGTTTTTAATCTCATTATATCATGAAATTGGGTATAATGAACACTTTCGTATTTCTTTGGCATTATAAAACTTTAAATGCAATTTTCTCAACTTGTGCATTTCGGAAGTCGCAAATTCAAAAATGTATATAAAAAATCGTGGTTCAACCTAGATTTATTCTTTTTTTTATTGATAGCAAATTTAATCTCCTTTTTGGAACTATGCATAACTCAATACCCGCAACTAGGTACTTTTCCATGTGCACAGCCACATTTGATGATTTTTGTATGTCAATTTCTAAGCAATCTATAATACAGCTGACATTGTGGTAGCGATGCCTAAATGCAATAGGAAGGTTCTTTTTTATTAATTTTTTATCAAAGTTTATAATGAATGGTTTTAAATAACTACTTAATATTGGAATGTTTACTAAAAATAATCTGCTAGCATAAGATAAGGATATTCCAAAATTATCCTCTAGTTCAGAAAATGTGGCGTTCATTCTAATTTTTTTCAAGCATAGTAAAATGTGTTCTATTTTTATATTTGTTAATTTATGCAATAGCTGAATTATAAAGTAACATTCTTTGGAAATACCAATATACAACATAGGCTTCCTTTCAATTAAACGCACAGTATTTACACGGCACTGTAATTGTTCAATATGCTCATTATTTTCTATGACATTACTGTCGGAATCAGTACCTCTTGATGATGAAGTAGGTACAAAAGGTGATAAACGACCACATTCGTGCATTCTAAAAAGGAAATATCACTGTCCGATTTTTCTTCTTCCAGAATTTTTCTTTTTGCTGCTTGGATTGTGGCTGGGGCTGAAGGAGATGGTTTCACTTGGTATGAAACAGTCTTGAAGGGTGCTGTGGCAATAGTTGTATGTTGCCATATTGTTTGGACAGCCTTGCTCCTATGATTAACATTAACTTTTGTTCTTACTTGAATAGATTTCACCGTAGATATGATAGTATCTGTAATAGTTTCTCTGTCCTGAGTTTTTGGTAATTCTGAAATATAAACACTCAAAATCAGTAACTTTAAAAAATTTGAAATCAACAACATAAATAATATATATAAATGAGACAATCTTATACAAATCAACCTAGTCCTACTGTAGTAAACTCAAAAAAGGTTTTTGTTGTAGGTGCTAGATGATGGTATATAAAATAAATATTATATAAATAAATACTTAAATACACCAAAAACAATCATGACTCAGGAACAAATATTCATGCTCATCCCACAAATAAATGCCCTTAAAGAGATTCAAACCCGAGAACTCCGACTTTGTTGGGTGGATGACTACCAACTAGGCTATGGAGGATGTCTAAAATATATTGATATATATTTTTTATAATTAATTAATATCATACCTTCAGGCTCCATAATTTCTTGCACCATGTCATCTTTAGTATTGATAGTTGTTTGCAGACACTTTGTGACATGGTCAATTCTTTGTCTTTTAAGAAACACTTCTCGGCAAGGAACAGCATCACTCAGCCGTCTCTTGAAATCCTCTTGACAGTGAAATTAAGTTGGCACAGCCTCATTTGTCAGAAGTATCTTCTGAATAAAGCCCATTTTGTACTTCATGTAATTAGTTGTGTCTTTATCCATCTGAAATTTAACTGCATTGTTGAAATACCAACATTATATTTGACAGGACAGTAATCAGAAAACTACAAACAAGATGTGAAAAACCTCAACAATAGAATGCTGAAAACAAAATATTTGAGATCCTAATAGGGTGTTTTGCAATGTAGGGTCTAAAGAGGTTAGGAATTAAAGATGTTGTTATATTTTGTAAATACCGATATATTTACCTCCTATTAGGTAGGTATAACGTGAAGTGATACTTACATCAAAGTGATCTTCACACATAAAGACATTTGTATGTGATTTAATGGAATTTGGATCTCTTCGAGCTAACTTAAGCCAGTTTTCGTCTTTTGGGATCCGTTGGTATAGAAACAAACAGTTTCTGTGGACTCTTTACAGAAGTATTTGTACACTGTGGCACTATACACCATTTATACTCCATTTTATTCAACAAATTTGAAGAAAGGCGATAATAATTACGTACTGTCTACAAACGATAGTGACTCTGTTCTGTTTACTAGTAGGTGACGTCACTTGACCGGCGCCATTACAGAAACAGCGGCCCTACCGCGAAAAACGAAATTCGTAAATTTCGAGGATTTGTCTCTTTCACTCTAATGACGCCTTCGTTTGAGTGACAGAGGAAAATCCTCGAAATTTACGAATTTCGATTTTCGCGGTAGGGCCGCAGCGTTTTAGCCGCAGTTCTGAAATTTTAAACTTCGATATTGATTATTACTCATAATACATTGAAATTTACACAAATATTAATAAAATTGTGCTTATTTTGTTAGAACGAATAATTTAGACCGATTCTTCAAAAATAATCAAATAGCCTTTACAGACAGTGCCCGCTGGCGAGTGTTTAAGAAACTAATAGGCAGCCATTTTGCTTAAACTTGTAAAACTAAAATTTCAAATCATTGTCAGCTCTGCCTCTTTGAAGCTTAGATGCTTACGCGCTTTTCAAAGTTTTCTCTCGAAATTCTTGTTTCTGTTTGTTGTTTCTAGTTATTAATCGTTATAGTTGTGTTTTTTGTTAAGTTTTACTTGCAACGAGTGATCTTCACTCGAGTGTTTCAATATGAGTGAAATACCGAACAAACATCGTGTTTTTGGCTGTGACCCTTTAGGTAAGTTAATTTTATTTCACCTTTAAAAGTTATATCATAACAATGATAAGCATTTTAGTAAGACTTTTCTCAACATCAATGGTTGGAATTTGTTTTGCGTGTAATTTTCTGTTATCACATCACTCGTCAGTCAAAGGATAATGGCGTATGAAAACTTTAAAAAACTATATAGTAACACAACACACAAGTTAGTAATCTAAAAAGAAAGATCGTTCGGAAAAGACCATGATATAGAATGTTTTCTTGTAATATATTCTTGAGCGAATAACATTATTTTTTATTTATCGATATTGATGTTATAGCTGTTATGAGTAGAAATACGCGTCACGTGTTATTTTTATAATTTTTCCATCATCAATCAAAAACCAAATTGTGTCGAGTGCTATGCATAAATCTTAAAATAATACTGCTTTTTAACAGTTAGGCTTGTTTCCAACTAGTGTTCCGAGCGAGCATTCGTTCATTCTTGGGCAGATGAAAACAGGATTTCATATAGCAAAATGTTCGTTCCTCAGCCCACGAACAAGGGAATGCTCGCTCAGAACAACAGAAACAAAGAACAAACACGGCTTTAGAATAACATTTTTAGTAAATAAAAACTATTTAACAGTTGTAATTCCAGTTGTAAACTGTAATTCCACCACCAATCTACCTGTGTTCTTGGCTGCTTTTACTTTTTAATTACCACACTTGTGTAAATAATATTTGTTTTATTATTCTAGTCACATGCACAGATCAATAACATGGAGGATCAGCGTATGGCACACTTACGGGCTCAAAATATAGATCCAGATGTATCCACAGACTTATTGCTGATTCAACAAGGTGTCGATTCAAAATACATCGGACCCTAATGAGGAAGATCGCCAACCTTCCGAGCATATAAACAACATGATGAGACCTGTAGTAGTCATGGTAAACATAAATATCAATGTATTATTATTCACTAAACTTGAGTCTGAAATAAATTCCGTCCAAATTCCGTAAAAATAGGCCTTACAAACGACATTAGTATCAATGATTATTAGATTAACAATAATAAACCTTTATGTCATACATAAATCTTTGGGGGAGGCCTATGTTCAGCAGTGGACGTCTTTCGGCTGATATGATGATGATGATGTCATACATAAAATGGGATAAATGTACCGAACACATACATTTCACTGAACAAGCACTAAAGTTAAGTAAATCGACAAAGTGGGACGCTCCCTATACAGGGTGGAAAAAGATTTTGGGTCAGTGAGGGCAGCTACCAGATCCCGTGTAGCTACGCGAAAATGGTCTTAGAAGACCTTTCTGTGATTTTCAATTAAAGAAGATTAGCGTTTTCAGATTTTGGAAAAAGTATACAGGGTGCGAGGAAATGGTCATTTTTGAGAAACTTTTTTTTTAATGCCAATCGATCCTGTTTCTATTCAGGATCAAAAGCTTGTATGGGACCAAAAAGAAATTTTCGGCTAGAAAAACCACAAATCGAGATTTTAAATTCTCATAGAAATTGTATGAAAATTAAAAATTATTTTTCACCCTTATTTTTTTATGCCTATCGATTCCATTCCTACCCAGTACCAATAGTTTCCTACGGGTCAACTTATGACAATGTCCAAAAAATCCAAATTTCAAGAAAACCGTTTTCATACTTTTACTATGGAAAAAAAAGTGAAACCTTAATTACTTTATCTGTCACGATAATTAGTCATCCTATGCTAAATGATAATAATAATACTGCATGAAATCATTAGCAACATTAATTAGCGTCACAGATAATGTAATTAATTTTCACTTTTTTCCCGTAGTCAATGTATGAAAACAGTTTTTTTTTATTTTTGTTTTTTTTTTTACGTTCACGTAAGTTGACCCCTAGGAAACTATTGGTACTGGATAGGAATGGAATCGATTGGCATAAAAAATTTAGGCGTGAAAAAATAATTTTAATTTTCATACAATTTTGTATGGGAATTTTAAATCCCGATTTGCGGCTTTTCTAGCCGAAAATTTTTTTTTGGTCCCATACAAGCTTTTGATCCTGAACAGAAACAGGATCGATTGGCATCAAAAAAAAAGTTTGTCAAAAATGACCATTTCCTCGCACCCTGTATACTTTTTCCAAAATCTGAAAACGCTAATCTTCTTTAATTGAAAATCGCGGGAAGGTCTTCTAAGGACCATTTTTCACGTAGCTACACGGGATCTGATAGCTACCCTCACTGACCCAAAATCTTTTTCCACCCTGTAGAAAATCACTAAACTTTATAAACGTACAAAAGTACTTAGAATTTGATATTTACCTACTTTTTAGCCGTGATAAATGTGATTATTTAGTTATGTTATACATTAAAATACACATGTCATTTGCATTTTTTTTATGCTGTAGGTATTTTTTTTAATTAGTTTCTTACTAACTTTTTGATATAATAACTGGCTGAAGGGTTCCATAGAATTGTATGTGCATTTTTTACAACTTTAATGATTAATCTGGGTGTCGTGTTCTAAATTTAAAAAATAAACTCATATTCCTGATTGACATATTTTCCTTGTTTTTCATGTTCAAAAATCCGTAAAAATTTAAAGTACTGAAGTTATATACTTACAAGATTTTGACTTATTTGAAATCCTTTGGAAAAGAATGCCGATTCATTTGATATTAGCCATTCCATAACTTCAAGTACAAGTGTGTTTTTTGCCATCCCAATCTTTAAGCAACGTTTTCTCAATAGTTGCTTTTTCACTTCTGCATCTTTGAAGAGTTTAAAAAAAATAATTATAGCACTTAGAGACATATACCTTACACCAAAAGATAGCGTATGATCTATAGTATTTGGAACTACTCATAACTCCATATCGACAAAGTGGGACGTTTACCGTAAAAACGATCACAAATGTTTTGTATGTGTATGTATTTCTGTATCTTATTTTTAAAATTTGGTTTCTTGATGCTACAGGCACACGATGATGTCGTGGAAACCTTTGCTTTAATAAATAAATAAATAATTAACTACATGTGCCTTCCCGGCTACTTGTCGAAGGAAGATAATCACGGCAGACAGACAAGCCTATTTCGCTAATAGCTTTATAAAATTCATTCCTGGCAGAGACATACAATTGGTTTATTCAAAATTTAATTAGGCTATTCTACTGATATAATCCTTTGTATGCTGTACTGTATCTGATCCTGAAACATGTATTTTTTCAGGCCTTGCAGTATGTTTGCAAGCAGTTGGCACCATCGGAGCACATTTGGTGAGGACAAGATTTGGTGACATTGTAGCCTGTAAGCCGGTGAATTGTCATTGATTTGATCTAGAGGAATTCTAAAAATCTAGAGGTAATCCTTTGAATTTTTTTTTGATGACTTTAAATAACATCATCACGGATACTTTATACATGAAATTTCCTGCTAAACAGGTTGTTAGCTTTATTAGTTTTAGATACCATGTTTCATAGTAACATTTACTATTTAAGAGCTACACAACCCTTATCTAAAATGAAAATACCAATATTTTATTTTTCAAAAAGTTCAGGTTCGATGCCTGGACCGTCTACACGTATTTTTGTATATTCATGGGGTATATTCTGATAGTCCATGACGTGAGGAATCTAAAAAAAAAATTTTTACGTCAAGGTTTGGACCACCTTGTATATTATGGTTTCCAAAATCTTCATACCGACCCATTTTAATTGATCAACCTGTATATAGGTACTATTGTGCCAAAATAATAAGTCAACAATGTACAAACATTTAGTACCTTTACTATACAGGCCAGAGTCAATTTTAACGCAAATTCACTACATCGAGATACTAAATGCAATAGTAAGATCGTTACCTATAATGTGTTGAATATTGTATTCACAAAGCCACCATCTCCGCCGTCACCATACTAAATTATGTGAAAACAATTCATTTTAGACATCATGTTTCATAGAAACATTTACGGCTTGAGACCTACACAATCGATATTGAAATAGAAATTGTGTAAGTTTATTTTTTCAAAACAACCGGGTTCAATTCCACGGCTGGGTACAGGTATTTTTTTCAAATTTATGAATGCAGTTTTAGTTTTTATCAAAATCGTTGACATGGTTCCTAAGAACATATTATCTTCGTATGTCTTATAGTATCAGACATTCCCATACTCATCGATTTGAATAAGCCACCCTATATAGAATAGACCGTTCTTATCCTTAGGTACTCTTTTGTTTTTCTCTTTTAAGTTATTTTCGTCTTATTTCAGGAGCCTTTCCAAACTCACCGAGGAACACGTTAATTTTATAAACAAAACAAGAAGATGAGACAAAGTGCAGCAACTACCTGCGATCAGTCTGACCATTTTATTGCCACAGGACCGTTGCCTGAATACTCCTGTCTGTGTCTATATTTACATTTATACAACCATGCTAAAATAGTACATTACGACACGAGTGCGAAAAACATGAAATTCGAAACAAGTCGCAATATTTTATATCGACACGCGTCTCGTACGACGTTTTTTAGTGCAGCTGCAGATGGCCCTCCGAAGTTTTGGACCTGACGTAAAATGACACACTTCTCGCTCTAGAACCTAAAAAGGCACCATCTGTACTAAAAAAAAAAAGTAAATATGTTAAACTGTATGTAAAATTTTCACACAATGAATATTGTTATATTTGTTAGAAAAATAATAAAATTTTAGGTGATATCTGTATGCTGTATGTATCGGTGTCAGTCAGCTATGTACACGAGCTACGATTACATACCCTATTTTAATTTTTTCATGCATACTTTGTTTTAATCGATCCAACGTCCGAGGTGGGGATCAAACCCACATGCTCAGCTTTCGTGGCTGATGCCTGCACCCCTTAGCCACTCGGTCTTAGCAACCACCAGTCAATTTACTCAGGTATATGCAATCCCTTACAAGGCTAGGCGCCTTTGACCATTCTCTAAGAGCAAGCAATACATGCCTGCACCTCCTATTAGAATACTTTACAGTTTTCTAGAATAGCTAGAGAGAGCTGATGCTGCCATCTATTGAACGTATTTTGATTAGTGCTTTATTTAGTTAATGACAATGAACAATTTGATTTATGTTTTCACAATACGTTCAATAGAACATAATTTATGCTCTTTATAATGTGGTTTATGTCGTTACTATCCATAACGTATATTTCTTAACGACAAATTTGTGTCAGTGCACATGGAAAGGGTGTCGCAACTCTTAAAATAGACCTTATGTGTTCTTCAATAAAGTCAATTTTAAACACCGTGACAAAGTACCTTTCCATGTGCACTGACACATTTGTTCAGGTATTTGCCTTGCTTGACTCAGTTTTGCACCGAACTACAAATCTCCAGCTCCAATGATCTCCTTAAATAGACGCCATTTCACCATAATGACAGGTGTGAGGTCATTTGTAAAATATCACTTTTACTGCCGTCACAGGCCACCGTAGGCTACGACTACCGCTTACTATTGGATAGTCTATGTGCATCTTTGCTACCTGCGTGCCTACATAGAATAAGGACATTTGCTTATATCGTTAATCAGTTTTCATATTTTTTATTTTCGAAGGTCGGGACAATTGTCAAAAGGTTTAGAAGAATTTTCGTTGATTCTTGACACGAGTGAGAATTTTGCTACATTGTCGTGTTTCTTCAGACAATTGTAATTTTACTCCGCAAAAAAGTTACTTTCTACTGATGTATTAAAGATTTTGCAATACATTTTACGTTGGTGGCAAAAAGACACACGGCCCGTCCGACTGATGCCTATTAATGAAACCATAAGTAATGTGTGTGTATGTGTACCTACACCCGAAAAAGCGTTGAAAATTATCATCAGCATTTCAGAGAGCACTGACGAGAGATGCCACAAGGAGACTAGTTAGCAGGACAAGCTCTGCAAGCTCTTAGTGTAAAAATATTTTTCAAAGAAAATACAATGTTTTATATCTTACATTCGTTTCTTATTTCTTCTTGTCCAATCAGTACTATAATGTAAGTGCAAATCATAAATATCATCACATACTACACTATAATAGTGTAACATGTTGGCAATAGAGTTGAAATACACGATGCTCGCGAGCATTGCGAAAGATTTTAACTATGCATTCTAGACATCAAAATAAACAAAAAATATTATGAGACCTAATGTCAAATTCCACAAAAAAAAATTTTTGTTTCTTTTTTGTTAGACCTTTTGAATACTTTTTATCATTATAACAATTTGTTGAAATTAATCTTTTAAATTATTTTATTTGCGACAGGTTTTTTCGACAAGTTTCTTATTTTTTGATTGTCAGGCAAATTATGTGGTAATATTAGAACACATTGTGGTACCATTGTAATCTAAAAGAAGTTTTATTACGAGTTACGTCGAACAACTTATTTCGAAAAAAGGTTAATTATCTCTGGAACCAATCCGAATCTAGGAAATTTTATATAACACTAAAGACTCTAAATATGCTCAGGAATTCAGCATTAAAATCTTTCGGAATGCTCATGAGCACCGTGTATATCCGTATTATGATATCCATACGATATTTATGGGAAAATGCTTTGCATGTTGTCTACTACTGATTAGGTACATTATACTGAACAAAGTAAGTAAATAGATATTGCAGGAGCTTTAACTTACACGGGCTCATACTCATAATCTCATGAACATTAAAACGTCAAAATTAAAATATAGAGAATCAACATATTTATTATAGTCAATATAATAAGAAATTTACCCTCAGCAGAGTAGCAGACAAATAATTAAGTAACTAAAACACCTTAATGAGTTGTAAGTACCTACTCTTAAGTTATAGTCGAATTAATAAATAATTATTAATTACATATTAGGTCATTCATTACCTATGAATTTGGCGTTTTTTATGGAGAATTTTGTGAAATATAGTAGATTACATGCCAAGGCCGTTTAAGTGGGAAATGTCTCTGATGAAGTGTAATTGTAGACAAACATGTTTGCCAGTAATATTAGTCACTTCTAAGGCGTGTTTTGTATACAAATCTCTATTTCATAAAACAAGGTACTATCATACGTTTATTTATACCTATTTCAACCATATGAACCGGCAGCATATGGCAAGAGTTGTTTTCAATTAAGGGGAAAAAACGATTATTAGTGTGATAAAACCTTTGTTACACTACACAGTACACTGTTGAAAACAAATAATTATTTAAGTTTCCCTTTAGACAATTAAATTAGGAATCAACTGAAGTCTATGACCAAAAACACCAATTTCATAGGTAATGACCCAATATTAATACAAAATGTGTAATCACAGTAAGTACAAAAATACCTATCATAGTGGCTAGGTTTCATGACATTGATTCATTCATGCTTATTGATTTAGAAAGAATGATAAATCTACAAAAACTCTAATTTAACATGAAAGTAATAACATTTTGAAATTCTCTCAATACCATGAGTACATGTATGACTATAAATTGACAATATCAGTCCTAATTCTTCAATTAAATAATCTTGACTTAAAAATGTAATATCATAATTAACTTAATTTCATAACTTGCATAGAATCTTTCATTTAGAAAATATGAAACATATGGAAAAATTGAAGCATTGTATGGTATGTAGGTATGCTTCCTATAGATTACCGTTAATTGACTGACATACATTTATCTGCTAACTTAACAAGCCGCTAATAATTGTTTGTCTCTTTTACTCTTATGGACACATTGTTAAGACCGAAAGGAACAAACAATTATTAGCTGCGTGTTAAGTTAGCAGACGTTTATGAATAAGGGGTTTAGTATACTACCTATTATTATTAATCTCCTTCAGGATGTCATTTTGTTTAGTTATTTTTTCATGCATGTAGCATTGTCTTTTCACTTCTACTTTTTCTGTCAGCAGTGTTTTCATATTCATTTTATTTCATCACTTGTGGCGTTGAGGTAATATTTCTGGATTATTTTGTTTCATTGTCATCAGCTAGAATATTAAAATAACTAGTTAATAATCTGTATCAATATTGAGTATTATTTACCTACATTAGAATATATTATTCAGCAAATTTATTTACCACTTTGATAAACAACTGGCATCATTTCCACTACCTTCTGGTTCCTGTCTTGAGTTAAGTTGTATTGTGGATAGTAAGCAACAATACACAGGGTGGCCAAAAAAGAAATGCGTAACCCGTAACCATTGCCAGTGAGGTTTTAGGACGCAGAGGGCCTAGCCGATTTGTTTGGAAATTAATTTAGGTTGAGGAACCTGTAGTACCTAGTAAGTAAGTAGTACTTAATAGTGGCACCTTTGTTAGTAGTTTATTTTAATTAAAAATAATGATTGAGCCTTCTAAAACTGTCAAAAAGCCCCTAGGGGGTCTATTATGAGTCCCAAAAGCTCACAGGCAACAGAAATACACTATGTAAAACAACCGACCAATAAACACATATTAGTGATAAACAAACAGAAAAATGTTCTCGCAGGGATTCTAGCTTAAACTTCCAGCTTTCTAGGCAGGGTCCCTATCACTTAGGCTACGGAGGTTGACAAAAATAATAAATGGTGAAGGTAAACGAATAACTATTATAGTTTTACCATCAAGTATGAGTGATCCGTCAGGATAATAAGGCAGGATATATTACAGGCCAAGCCATGGCTCAAATATTCGCTTGCTCCAGTGAGTGGCCATACTGGCCATCAGTTCTTCGGGCATTTTGTCCAGCCCACTTGCACTCTGAGATTTTCTGAGCTACGTCGGTGACTTTAATTTCACGGATATCTTTATTCATAATTCGATCTCATGGAGAAACTCCCAAGCATTGCCCGTTCCATCGCTCGTTGAGTGTGCTTACAAGAGACTACTACACGATACACTAGTCTTACTACATAGAACGTACTAGCTTTTGAATCGACGTGTAATTATTAGTATTCTCACTAAAAATTAATGAACATATAATTATTATTTCAAAAAAACACCCACGATACTGCTTATCGGCAACTTCAAGCAGCCCGACAAAATTGTCAAGTTAACTTGAAATTTGATCCATTTGATGGTGTGATAAAAATTATATTAGACGTCAGATTATCCGGTCAAGAATTCACGAGTATCGATGAGATCTGTCACTCAAAGTAAACGCCGCCAATTTCAAAATTATGGTACTAAAAGTTAAATTTTTAACAAAAATACAATTTGTTTTAGTTGTCAACGGTAAATATGCGATCATCATAAGCTCCAGCGAGGCCCCAATCCAACCAAAATCGTCTAAAACTTTAATAAAGCACAATTGTAGTTGATGCCAAACTGTCATTGTCAAATCATCCGCACGATTATTGTATCTGTGCCCGCAACCATGTTCTGTCCGTCACTGAATGTAGAGAATTGGATAGACAATGACAATTTGGTAAACGATATAACCATCATAAGCCCCCAGGAATCAATGTAATCATAAGGGTAAACACCTTTACGTGTTAATAACTGAAAGTGGTACCCATCAGTAAATTCTTTAGACAAGTTAACATAATCTTCTTTGTTCAAACTTTTGGTTAACTCAAATAAACTGGAACTAAGAAATTGGTAGGAATCAATAAACTTTATTTCAAGTGATTGACTCGGTTCGTTAGTTGAAGATATCGTTTTTTTTATACATGAATATTTTTCCTTGGACTGTGGCATTATTTTAATAGAACCGGGGTACTTTGTAAGTTCTTCTATAAAGAGATGACTATCATACCCAGCTAAATTATGTAAGACAACTGGTACAAATGGACAGATTCTGTATTGCAGGTTGCATAGTGAGTGAGAGGCACCTCTGTATTCTGATGTGATGTGATCGTGATCACGAACTTTGTCACCAAATAAAAACTGTTTACAAATATGACAGTGTGTAGCATTCTCATAATTACATTGTTCTTCTTTTGATAATGGATTCATAGGATTATTTTTAATCAGTATACTGTTAATTTCTTGAATATCGTTAATTAACCATTCAACAAAAACTTTCACGCAATCTTCACCTCTGTAAGAAACGTATTTATTCAAACTGGAATCGTGCGAGCAGCATACATAATAACCAAAACATGTTGGGACATGCTTTTTCAGGTTCTGCGTATTTTTACCATTCTTTGAATTACAATTAATTAACATGCTTTCGAAGTCAGCGTATATAATGAAATTAATTTTTTGCTTGCGTTCGAAATTCTTAAATTGAATGACAGTATTTTCATTAGGTAAAACTGTTACAATTTCAGAACAATGATGAGTTTTAAATTTATTTTCGCTTTTAAAAAATTGTAAACATGAGTCACAGAAATTCATTTGACCTCTATGTAAAGTTACTTGTTTTCGAATTAATCGTACAAGGTCTTTAATGAAGCAATAATGTCCTTTACCATTTTTTTCTATGTATAACAAATTAAAATGATTATTTTTCTTTGATTTTGATTTGTACAGGGGGCCTGTTACAACACACTTATTATCTAATCCATATATATTAATGCTTATTTCAGGGTTATTCTTTTCAAATAACTGTATATCTTTGACTGATAAGGGGAATGCTATTCCGTCTATATTTAAAACATCTGAATAGTGCGGGTATGATTTAGTTCGACACACATTGCTCTTTGCAGGATATAGACCAGCAAGTATACTCCATAAAAAGCAATAATTATCATTGTTCTGAATATTAATGCAGCTTTTGGTATTTTTGACAGTAGGAGGTAAAGGTATGTAAGTACCTCCTCGCATCGGACAATACTTGTTTACATTGACTTCTAAATGACTTATTGCAACAAAAGACCAGCCAGATTCACGGTGTTCAAATTCAGTAAGTTTATCTTTCAAATGCTCAATCGTTTTTGCAAACAGCTCATTAATATTCGAGTTTCCATAAATAACATCATATTTTGTATTGAACGACTTTAATTGTTGTTTGTCTGAATGTGGTAATGTAAAGTAAACGAATAGCTCATAGTTTATTTTGATACATTTATGTTTCAGTAATGACATTTCCACAACTTTCATAATGTTACTTTGAATATCGCACAGAAACGTCTCAGGAGTGGGGTATTCATTTTGTATTGGATTCAAACGATACGTTACTATTCTGTTTTTAAAGGCAGTTGCTATAATTTCAATATTATTAAAATCAGTCTTCAATATGCAATTCGATTTATGTAAATTGGTTCTCAAATGATAATTGTATTCATTCTTAGGCAATTCAATTCCACATTTGTCACATTTCATTGAAATAGTTCTGGATGACGGGAGGTTATGTGATCTCACTGTAAACAAAATGACACACTTTATAGATTACAATTTATTTGAAGGTAATATAAGATACATTTATTATTATTTGTTAAATGATATGTTAAAGAACTTATATTTTATAACAAATATATAGGTACTTAAGTTAAGAATGAACACAGAGTTAAAACATCAGTAATATAATAGACGCTAACTAAAAATGAGAACCCATATCTGTGGTATTCCTTTTGCGCTGCGTGAATAAATTAAGCTTAATGTTTCCACGCTTCAATGTTAGGGTGTATTTCATATATATATATATATATATATTTATACATAGTTGGAATTATACATTACGAAAAAGAATTCACTCTAACACTACAGGGTGTGGACATTCAGCTAAATTTATACACGCAAGGCAATATGAATACTGTAAATATAGGAGCATAATTTATTTATTTATTTATTACTCCGGTATTCTATAGCAGATGTATTAACATTAAGATAATAATAAATCGATACAATGTTTAAAATTCATCAATAATAATTACTAACAAATGACGGCACACACGTTCGGTATTCTTTTCGCGTTGCGTGAATAAAATTGGCCAAGTGTCTCCAAGCTTCAGTATTATCATCGGTTCGGTTTTTAATATTGACTACGGCATGACGCCATCGATTCACTGGCGATACCTGTTCAATATCACTGTATTTGTAAACTTTAACCTCAACAAAGTGGGTGCCCTTTTTATCTGGATTTGCCTGACGCGCGAAACCATTCGCAAGCCTTCGTGAAATGTAGGATAATAATTTACCCTCGCCTGAAGTTTGGTTCGCCTCCAACCCCTCGTCATCACTGTCGGCGCCGAATAGCTCCGCCGCAGTGCCGTGTCGCGGCTTCATTGGTGCTGGTGCAATTCTCACCCTCTTCGAGCTCGCCGATGTCGAAGGCTTGGACTTCTTCTTATTCCTTTTGTCACCCTCATCAGCCTTCGGCGGCGGCGGCGGCGGCGGCGGGGGCGAATCATCCTCCGAGGACGACGATAGGAACAAATCTTCGGCATTCGAGCGTTTCGACCTGAAAATCAGATAAATATGTTACTATTAAATTTACAATCATTTAACATGAGCTTGAATAATAGAGTGCGGATACTTTAGTTACGAATTTAAGGTAAACCCAATTATGTATTATTTAGAAACAGATAGGTAGGTAATCAGAAATAATTATTAAGTATTCATTGATCTCGAAGAGAACGATATTATCAAGTATATTCACACACGCACACACACACACACACACACACACACACACACACATACACACACACTATAAAATTTTGTCATAGTAACTACTAGATTACTTTCTACAGGACTACGACGTTGTTAGTTACTGAGACAAAGTTTTATATCACTATAGAACTGTCTCAGTAAGTAGAAATCAAATTGGCTGACTGTAGGTATTAACAGCAAGTAGCAACACCCATAACTAACCATCGATAGACCTTATGTCATTGCAATAACGCTTACAAATGTGTAGTTAACAGTGATGCTGATAGTACATTAGTTTGAAAGGTTAAGTTATAATTCTAAGTAGCTAATTACTCGTGTCTTTCTATATAATTATTATAATTCTCTATTACTCTAACATTTTTTAATTTAAATAATTATTGATTGAGGAGTGTCTTTTCAAAGGGGTTATTTCTCTATGAGTTTTTTTTCACACAAAGTATGATCTTTGTCTAAGTGATCACACAAAATAAGCCCATTTAAAAAGACACTCTTCAATTGTTATTACGAGTTTATGATGATTCTAGTACCTATTAGTAACATTAACATATACATTGATTCATACTTACATGATGATGATGATGTGCTGTAGCTGGAGTTGGGAAGAGAAGAGTGGGTTTCCTTGCTTCCTGTTTATCGGAATGAAGCAATAGGCCCGATCGGGCGGCTTAAGTAGTGAACATTCACGTGGAGCTCTCCCATATATGAAATTTGTCGACGCGATTAAAAAGGTACAGTTTCGAAGGCGCATCAGCAATTCAGCACTTAGCCTAAAGTAGAAGCTCTATATTTCGCTTACCTTCATACTGTGGGTTTACTTCCTTTTTTATTCAATCAATAAATAATAACATTTTATTTTCATATTTAGTCAATATTATTTTGAGTAGATACTTACCTTTAATCAACAAACAAACGAAAACAATACATCAGTTATGTAAAACAAAATGTGCAGGTACGTACAGTCGAGTGCATTAATATATAGACACATTTGTAAAGGATCAGTATGGAGAAGTGTATATATATATTAATGCCCTTGACTGTACTAAGTAACTTCATTATAATTGTATACGTTCGTTTATCTAGTACTCGTAATCTTAGAAAAGAAGACAAAGTCAGGATAGGAGCTAGTATATTTTATTTGCATCAGCGCATTATTACTAATAACTCTTCAAAATACGAATGCACACGATCGTATTTCAACACAATTTGATCACTAAACGCATGTATTAAGACTCAATTTGGTATGTTTTATTTTATTTCACATATTATGATTATGATTATGATTTGCAGGCAGGTAGGTATGGTATATGTGAACGGTCGACGACAAAAATAAGTATACATTTTTCACCTTATCAGACATCTGTATGTGAAGTGCTAATATATTATATTTATGGCCGTAACTGCACAAAAATTATTAGATATAATATAATCTGTTAAAGTAAGAACAAACACGATTTTTACCCGACTACGGTAACGCAGAAGTGGGTTATGATTTTGGCTGCTATTTATTTACATTCATTTATCTATCTTTTTCTGGATTTATTTTGCTTTAAACATACTATTAATCTTAAATAAGAAGACGAAGTCACGATATGAGCTAGTATATTTTATTTGCATCAGCGCATTATTGCTCACTCTGTAAATCCACACGTATGTCAATACAATTTGATGACTAACCGTATGTATTAAGAATCAATTTCACGCTTCAATTCTATTTAACTTATTATGATTATGATTCGGCGAGCGGTATATGGATATCAACACAGACGGTATCATATTTGTCAGTCGCCAATCACTCCATATGACTTTCCATATACGAATTTCAATAAAATACATGATATTTTGAACTCTAATAACGATGATATTTTCGGATATAAATCCTGAAAATAAGTGAACAAACTTATTCAATACAATATTTTAACAGCAGTTAGTTCTACTGAAAATATGTCGGTAAGTCCTTTTTAATAAACATTATAGTATTTAAATAGAGCACTTATAAAAAATTGGTATAATAATTTTAAAATTTATTTTAAGTAAATCTCTAATGGATAAATAGTGGGGAACTTAAATCTCTAAATTGTATTTCATTTATCTGTAATAATTGTATCTTACTGTATATTTTTATATTACGGTATTTGATTGGAATTTTTGGTCTCCCCCTAAATACTTTCAGATGAATAGTTAGACATTAATTGAACTAATAATTAATTATTCATTACAGGATACATCAGAACACCTGTTCAACTTCGTTCCTCTCACTTCATCTCTAAATCAAAGTCAGAGTGAAGTTGGATCGGGGGTAAGACGTCTGTCCTCGGGGGTCAAGAGGAAAGCAGCACCCGTTGTTTACTCGTTTATCAAGAAACCACATCGGAATGGTGGCACAAAAGTCATAAAAATAGAAATTTACAACAGTAGCAAACTAGACGAGAATTATGAATGTATCTGTAAATGTAATGCTGAGCTATGTGCCCAATATGTTGTGAAAAATACAATATTAGACGAAGTCTACGAATTAACGCGTAGAGTAATAGATAAGATAGATGAGGGTTTGTCATCGGACTCCCCACATGGGTACACCATTGACTAGAGGTACAATGTCTCAGAAGTCTACTTAATTCTAATTTGTAAAAGATAACACGATATTTGAGTGATATACTTCTTAAATAAATACTATGTAGATAAGAGTACACGTAAAAGGTATTGATCTTGGCCATTGTCTATTGTAAAAAATAAACATTAAAACAAATGTTTCACTCTTTACTATGTTTTTTTTTTTTAAACAAAATAAAGTATGTTTATGAATAAGTACATGTGGTTTCTTTTCTATATTATATATGACATATAAAACACAATACTATTATTAGTATCCTCATAGATATCAAACCTAAAGTCACTTGAAGTATTGAATAAAAACGCAACTGAATAATAAATAAAAAATGGACTGTGTCAATGTCATATACACGGACGTCACGATGTTAAACTAATAAACACTGAACACTATTGCGGTGTTTTAATAACTAACTGTTATTAAAAATCTAAGCGAATGCGTATATATTATACTGGTTTGCGAGTATCAGCGCGAGTAATCAGAAAAGATAAATGGTTCGTAGACTTGGTACCATTGGTGTAAATAAATACAATATTCGAATGGATAAATGTTACTTCTGGAGTAAAAATGTCCTAAAACCAGAACTTAATAGCTTTCGTCTACCTCACTATTTGAATACATTTTTACGTGACAGACTTCTTGCGGGACACTAAATGTGTATTTGAATGAATACTTCTTGAATCGATTCAAATTAGTATTCCACTAAATGTGTATTTGAATGATAACTTCTTGAATCGATTCAAATTAGTATTCCACTAAATGTGTATTTGAATGATAACTTCTTGAATCGATTCAAATTAGTTCTCCACTAAATGTGTATTTGAAATGATAACTTCTTGAATCGATTCAAATTAGTATTCCACTAAATGTGTTCAAGGGTCTGAGGGATTTGGTGCAGAAAACTTCAGGGTGATTAAAATAAGGAGACGTCTGTTAGCTGTGACTTGTGGATTTAATAGTGACTGACTGAGTGACATGCAAAATTATATTAAAAGATCCTTATAACTAAGAGGCGGTGAGCTGCAAAGGTCGCATTGCATGTGCATTTTCATCAGGCGCCTTAATTGACGCCAACAAAATGTGTATTTGAATGATAACTTCTT
Source organism: Thaumatotibia leucotreta (assembly GCA_025490895.1). NCBI lineage: Eukaryota > Metazoa > Arthropoda > Insecta > Lepidoptera > Tortricidae > Thaumatotibia > Thaumatotibia leucotreta. The sequence continues at coordinate 21,384 of JALPQI010012673.1, read as the reverse complement.
GAATCGATTCAAATTAGTATTCGAATGTGTATTTTTGGTGCAGCTGGATCTTATCTGATCCAGCTGCACCAATAATACACTACTTATACATATACATAGGTATGAAGTGACAACGTCCATTATTCTATTTTAAAGGCAATAAAATAAGAAGTTAGGTACCTACTATGGTAACCTGTACCTAATCATTGTGTTAAAAAGTGGAGTCACTATTTCTCAACTTATAGACACAGTAAATATTTGTGCGACTTAGAAACGTAAATATTGTAAACATTGACGATACAATTTTTGTTGGCCAATCTTCAGATTCTTGGAACATTGTCAAAACCGAAATATTCATCCTTGTCTGCGGCAGATTTACAAATGTTTGCCTTTATTATAACAAACATTATCTTGGAAAAACATAATAATAGCTAGATTGTTAATGTTTTGCTCGCATATCCAATATGCTATAAAGCATGTTCATGGCGATGTATGCTGCACTGCGACAACGACGTTTCACTAAAAGTCGTGTGGAGCGCCACGAACGAGCACCAAGAAGTTGAACATGACGCACGAGATAGTTAAAACTAATGTTATGAAAACTTTATTGTTACATTAAAACAGTTACAAAAGTAGAAAATAATAAATACAAATGTTGCTGTCGAAACAAGGTTCTGTTTGAACAGCACATTCATTTAAATTATATTTTCCATCAGCGTCGATTTGCTGTACGTAATATCGTCACATTATTTCACCAGTTCAACAAGAATGTTTACTGCATTATCTGGTCTAGATCAGAGTTATATACTTCGTCGATCAAGATACAATCTATTAACCCACAATGATATTGTTGTGAAAAGTTTAAGACGTTCGTACATCTTGTAGGATCCTATTCATTATTTGGGTGAATATTTGAGCGTTTCAACCGCCTAATTTTGGTGGCATCATTTTTGCCGAAGTTTATATTCGTTACGATGTGCTACTTTTTCATTTGAAGGAGGCACGATACCTTATACAAATGACGAAGTGTAACATTGAGAAATTAAAAACTTTGGCAAAAAAGATGCCACCAAAATTAGGCGGTTGAAACGCTCAGATATTCATCCATTTATGAAAAACCATTCAATCTTACAAAACTCTAACAAAGTCACCGACCTATGGAATTTATCTCAGAAATTAACTTCAAAGCAATCCCAACATAGACCTGACTGAAGGAGCTAGGAGCAATTTCAAATGCATACATGAATAACAAATGGATGCTCTTAGTGCTCTTGCTTTCACTAATTTGCTTGCAACCCGTTCTTAACTAGTGAATTAATTTTGATTCTACAAATTGCCGTTCAGCGCTTATTTGCGGACGTATTCTGCATATAAATTCAATATAATAATCGCTGGTGAAAAGCACACATGAAGCCATATGAAATTTCACTTTTGGCAAATTGTCTCAAAATGCGTAGGGTATACATAAGAGTGCGACCTTACTGACGCGGAGAGGAGCGGAGATGTGCAAAATTGGCCAATGAGACCGCATCACAGTGTTTCGAATTTTGAATTTGAAGAATGTAATTGCTTTATTTTGCACATCTCCGCTCCTCTCCGCATCAGTGGAGCCGCACCCTAATATTCCTGTCCAGCTGTCTCGAGACTAACTTGATCCTAGCTCAGCATGCCCGTGATATTCTATACTTATCTTACATACTTAGATATAATGTTTTACGGTTCACCTCGCGAAGGCGCGGTCGCGGACTTCAATCAACGGACGGAAATGAAATGTAATTTCCATTGTGCCTGAAAATTTCCACTAATGCCGCACGAAACGGCTAGTTACTTATATTTAGAGCTATTGTACAAATGTTTTCATTTTGTATGAGAACCTTTACCGCCTACTTATATTGTGCACGTTTTAGGGTTTACGACATAATAACATCATGAACATTTTGGATTTAAGGCCACCCCGCCATTCGGTAAAATGTCAAGCGCGCATTATTGCTCGCAAGATTTACGGGAGTATAGTTTGTAAACGAAACACCCATTATTATTATTGCTATCGGGTTTTCTCAAAAACAAAATACCGAATAATCAACCAAAAGATTCATTCTATTTGATTTATAACGAACATACAATATAACGCTGGTATTCATTGTAGGTATTTCGTTTCTTTGCGTGTTATCGATGGTATAGAACGCCCCATAAGCGCCAGTACATGTTCCGCTCCAGCAGCACTGGTATCGCTGCAATGATATTACCGCAAACAATGTTTCTATAAAGGGAATGCGAATGTAAGATTTTCCTTTCGCCAGTAACTGCTAAAGTTTGCACAGCCCGAGTGGAATCCGCATAACAATGCCTCAGACACTACAATGGAGCACGTCGCAGGCGTTCGATTATAATACTTATTGAAGTCTCCGGCTATTTTACATGCAAAAAGGATTGTGAATGAAGAAATTAGAATAATAGTCAATCTTACAACTAATCGTTTGCTAACAAGACATATAGGTATTTGTGATCAGATAATTAAAAAAATGTCGCTAAGCACGTTTCTAAAACCTATTTCTACGGCGTCACCAATATGAATCTTCTTCATGGCAAATATTTTACGCAGTCTCTCCATAGTTTCATAAAATTATTCATAACAATTTCGACCACAGAGTTGTGTGAGATGTCCCAAGAATTTTTTTTTTTAGTTATATATTTATTTTATCGTAGTTATCGACTTTGGCTACGAACTCAATATTCGCTTTTTGAAATGTACAAATCGGTTTAGTCAAATACCTTTCTGATTCGCCATCGGAAAAATATGAGAAGTTCTAAGCAAGCATTTCATGAATCATAATAGACACATAATCTTCCAACAGTGTTCTGTTCATGAAAATGTGTTCAAGCAAAAACCTATATTTTACTGGGATCCTCCATCTCGCAGCATAAAGAAGACATAAGTACGTCGGGCACGCGTGCTGTAGAATGGGGAAAGCTTTTAACACAACGCTTTCTTCTTGTCACAATGGATATCTTTCTCGTAGTCGCTGCGCATCATGGGGCATTTTTGCTAAAGCCAGATTAACTGCACGCCAAAAATATGCTCAAGCCTTTATAGTGAGATTTACATCGCCAGAGCCGTTTTAGGTTGTGCGCCTAAATTAAAACTAATGCGTTTGTCTGTTCTGCAACAGACATATATTTGTTAAGCTTATGAAAGAAAATTACCTTTTTATATGCCTATCTATGTACGATTATACGGGAAGACAAAACCAGTTTGTGTTTGTTCAATTTATCATATATCAATTATTTTCGAGTACCTACCTAATACCTATTGTACATTGTCAATCATAATCGTAAAATAAAAACATCCGATAAGAAAAATGAGTTTAATTTTCTCAGTAATATCATCAAGCCAACGGAATGCATAAGAATATACTTTTAAAAACAACTTATTACGTGGGCGTAGTGGTAAAGAAAGACGCGACGGCACTAATAGCATGTCTATTCGACATTTGCAATGCTGACCGATTTAAAAGATGTTTCACCTCAATGAACTTCAACGATAAGGGTAAAGGGTCACAGAAAATATCGTAAAAGACGGCCTATTACGAGTATACTAATCTAATATACCTAGGTATAGAATTAAATGTAGTACTACGACACGAATGAATAAATGGCAAAATTGACATTCGCCGTTTTTAAATTTTAATGATACGTACCCGCAATGTACTCGTACATGAGTGTTGCTGACATTTTATGGTCCGCGTACAGAATTTACAAAATCATCATTGGATATTGGCATGTATACCTCCTGTTATTATTAAAACCGTGTGATGAGATGTAGCAAGAGAACCAAACCTTAAACTTCATTTAATTATAAAATAAATTATTTTTCTAAGAACAGTTGAGCGAAAATCATTGTTTTTCAAATTAATGGTTAATTAGATCTTGAAACCGTTTCTTAGCTATTCATCCAATTCGCATTTCGTCCAATCAATACGTATTTGGTCCAACATATATTTCGTCCAACAACAGTACGTCCATGTCAAAACTAACAGATCGCAGCCACTCGCGGTGTTTGATTTGATCACCCAACAGTAACTACTCGTGTTACATTGAACGCTAGAACGAAATAAAATAAATAGCATAGAATAATAATAAATATTTGTATAGTAATGCATATTATTACCTGTTTTTATAAAAATCGGAATAATGGTAACCGACTGTAATAATTATCTCCTATTATACCGGGTGTCCCAAGATTATGGGAAATGAAGGGAAAGTATCTTAAATATTGTAGATAGGATATTTCACTGAAAAAAAGACTTTATTTTATTTTGTAAATTAAATAATACTGCATTCAAGAAATTTACAAAAAATGTAGGTTTTTCTAGGCATCGAACCTACTTTAATACGAAAAAATTTTTTTCGTACTTATATCATGTTTTTCGAAAGAATGGATAAAAAAGAACAACTTTTGTTGAGAAACATATAACTAAAAGAATAACCAAAAATGTTTGGTTCAAAAATCGAAAAAAAGTTGTAGTTGGTTCGATTTCCGGGGGAAGCAAGGAATTTTATGAAACACTTTGAATGCAGTTTTATTTGCCTTTAAAAATAACATAGCCTTGTTTAGTATATTTAAGGTACTTTCCCTTCATATCACATAGTCAATAGTCATGGGACACCCTGTATACCAACCAGTGAAAAAAATCTGTAGACACGTAAGCATTTGGCTCGCTTTAATTTGACTTTCAACATGTCTAAGTATTCAGAATTAAATCTGTACAAGTGTACACGCATGAATATACATGTAGGTAAAAAATGTAGACGTCTACAATCATTTATTTATCATTTCAAGAAAATTGGACAGCTCACGTCATAGATCGCACATTAGGTTATATCCACGGGGCCGCCAGACAGATGCGCCCGTTTACTTGGAAATTGAGAAGCATTCATCTTACTTTATATTTACAGTTTGTTACAGCCTCACAGGCCCGTCTGTCCCATTTATCCTCTCACTTCGCCTTTAATAATTAATTTTCCGATCAGACCAACCTGCTTTATCCAGGTATAATCTGTGTACGGCGTTTGTGATGAGGCAGTCTTATATACGTTGCTTTTACGTTAATTCTGTGTGGCTGTATTCGTATTCTTCTTATTTCTCATATTGAGCGAGGGAAAATACAAAGAGTATTGTTGGATGCGAGCAGGGCGCGTCTATTTGACTGCACAAAAGGCAGGTAGTTTTTTACATTGATTTACTAGAGCGAGATGAAATTGGGGAGGCATCGATTCCGCCCGGATGTTTCGCTGCATTTGCAGTGTTAGGTGCAGGCCTGAGCAAACACGGCCGTTTACAAAGAGCTCTCGGCTGTTATTCGGCCGACGGCTATCGGGGCTCGGCTGCTGACCGGCGGCTCTCACGTTCAGCTTGTAATTTCCACTCACATTTGATTGGCCACGAAAACATGCAGGTGTGCGCAATTTTCGATACATAGCTCCGTAGCCTAGTTGGTATGGTAGTGACTCTGCCTACGATGATCGTCGTTCCTTAGTCATGGTTATTATGTATGAATGTAGTGTATGTATATGTGAAGTATAGTCATCTATATATCTCATCATAGTTGAACAAATAAAATGTACCATAACGCATGTGCATTACCTGTGAAAGCAATAAATATACTGTATACTGAATCTATCTCTCATATAGGTAATATGTCATAGCCTAGTACCCACATCATAAGTTAATTAAGCTTACCGTGCGACTGCACGTCGATTTACATAAGTTTTTCTCATGCTATTAATTATTGTATTAATGAATAGATTAATTAATTATCTAAAAGTATTCACCTTTTTGATTTTTTAATTCACCTTTTTATTATTAATTACAACCTAAGTATCTGACGACTGAAAAGAGGGAAGCAGGTGTAATACCGAGTATGTTTATGACTAATAAAAAAAGGCAAGGAATAAAATTGCAGCGCGCAAACCACAATGTTCATCAAACAAAAATAAAAAAACTGGTAACCGCCGCGCGTGTATTGGTTTCGGTTCCCCGCTGATCAGTTTTTTTGTTGATATACCTATACATATAAAGCTAAATATTCGATTTACCGTTCTAAGCACATAGGCACACCTACTTAACTTTTATTTTAAGTGAGCGTTCATATATGAGCGTATGAATCAGAAACATTTGGAGAGAAGTAAGTAATCATAGGTTAGTAAGTACACAGGTGCTTAAATATGCTGTTTTTCGCTGACTTACAAGTTGAGTACGTGTTCAGAATGGTTAATCGACTGTGAGTAATGTAAACTATTTGAATGGGAGATTTATGCGGCTAGTAAATCTACGATGCTATTGGAAGTGGATTACTGGCATTTAAGTTACTGCGACAACTTAGTCTTAAATGTAACCCCTTCATTATTCAATTAATGATTAAAAACGCATTGAAACTTACTATCAAATACTTAAACAGAATTAAATCGTAAGTCACGAATTGGTCTCTCTGCATACTCTTTACTGACTAAGCAGATAGTACCTAGTTTTACTTTTTTTTATTCGTTCTATAGATACGAGCGATACACATATAAGTAAATTCAATGAACATTATATGTAATTAATTAGGTAGGTACTGACACGTGGATAAATTCTCCATTCCCCTCGGAATCATTTTATTTATAGAAATTATAGTACTAAGTACGAGTATACATTTAGCATTTTCTTAATTACGGGTCTGTTTCTTCGCCGTCGCGTCTTTATGTTTTAACAGAATTATTTTTATAACGCGTGGTCCGAAAATATGTGGAAGGTGTAGGTACTTATTTAAAGGCGAAGGAATTTCTACCTCATGTAGTTTGTACTGTCAAGCGCATAAATAGCACGAAAAATCGTATCTTAAATCACGATGCGGGTAAATCCATGTAACTGTAATGAAAGTAACCGTTTGATAGTCTGTTTATTTACTTATGATCCAAGTGTAAGCGTTTAACTGTATCTGGATAAGTATTATTTTGATATATAGACATAATAACAGTTAAATTTGCACAATTAATAAATATGTAAACATGCGAGAAATTGGTGTGCTTCGTTATTCAAATAGGCAACATATTGTAATTATAAACGGAGGTAGATTATTATATTGCATTTACCGCTCCGGAAATGAATTTCGCATCTAGTTTACAACCAGTGATCGGTTTTTTTGGATTTTCCCGGCGGGTCTCCTATAGTAACTCGAAAAATAAACTTTAATTATATTGCCATATTTCTGTTTTATAAAGTACCTATGCTATTGTGTGTATATATACAATACAAAAGTATTATATTAAAAAGTCATACCCGTAATTGTTTTATACGCGAAATCCCAATAGGGGGAACCCACAAAACCGATCACTGGTTACAACTGATAAGCTAACGTTTGCCAGAATGGGTCTCCCTCGAGATCCCTAACATCGTTTGTCCTAAAATCACTTGCCCGAACTGTTTTGCACTAATGGGCATTAGCCCTATCGATCAGTTGCAATAACACTCATTTTCCATAATGTAATGATTGCCCTAAAACTCACTTGCCCACGTCATTTTTTACCATAACTGTTAAAAACCCTAATGTTATTTTGCATATTCTTCGAAATCCCTAATAACGTTTCACCTCATGTCATTTAGCCTAAATGTTGTTGTCCTAAGAGACAGAAGCCCTAGCGATCAATAGCAATAACAATATTTATTCATTATGTCGGTAATGGTTGCACATTTTTTTTTTCTTTTAATATAATAATATAAAAATTTGGTTGGGGTATAGCAAAGGGTGCCCGGGACTTAGAAAATTGTCATTATGGCACGTATTTTTTATGATACTATCGTATAGAGGACGCTAAAATAAGCATGTTTTGTATGGACAACTTTTCTTTAAACTTGATAATTACCAAGATAATGGCTCCTAAATAAAATTTGGCTGCAGTGAGCGAGCGAAGCGAGCGAACAAAACCTTCCGGGGCAGATCCGACTCGGATAGGTTAGGTTAGAAGACTAAGGCGGGAGCAAAGCTCCCGCCTTAGTCTTCGAGGTTATTTTTTTTTGTCGCAACCCAGAAAACTTTTCCCCAAAATCAAAAATGGCCGAGAGCGCGTGGTCGAATACGACCACAAATAAAAAAATATATATTTCTCACGACATTCACAAGTCCCGCGCCCCCTTTGCCCCTTTGCTTCTCTGACCCGTCAGATATACAAAGTTAGGAAATACGATTATTGGGATTATCGATCATTAGGTTTACTGACAATTATGATACATGACTATTATTGCATATAACGTTAGGATGAATAAATGATATGAAAAATGATGATTAGGATATAACGCATTAGGGAAAACAAAAATCATCCATACGATATTAGGAAAATTAAAGATATGGCATATGAGCGTTAGGACAAATGATCATTCGGACATAAAACGTTAGTGAATGCAAAAATAGGTCAAAAAACGTTAGGGATCCAGATATAGATCCGCCAGAATGTTAGAATTTATAGTAGTTGTTGTAAGTATACGTATTACCAAACACGGCAATAATATGCGTTTTCAACGTCTATAATAAATGTGCGTTAATTATTAGTACTTAGGGTGCACCCTGAAATGTATGAAATAGACGCTAAACGCTACTATAATAACTACTACTAAACGAATTAATTAATTAACTAGTAACTACTTCATTTATACTAAAGTTTACTAAATTGTATAAATATGCTTTATTATAAACCTCGAAGAACTCATTTGAAAGTTGTATGAAATGTATATTTTAGTACATTGTGTATTTAGGGCGGTAAGTAAGAATTTGCGTAAGTAAGAATAATTCTTGTACCGCCCGTGGTACACACAATGTTTTTCATCACACCTGTGATGCAAAAAAGTAAATAAAACAATATATTTTCACAAAACTACTCTAAAATGGTCTAAATCAGGGATGACTTATTTCATAATTTTCATAAAATAAAACTCGGCGCGGCGCGCGGCGTGCGCCGGACGCCGGACTGCGCCAGTGCGACGTAATATTGTATCAAAATCCTTAACGGCCTACTAGGACGTAATGACGCACCTACGGCGCGCATCGCCGCAGCGTATTGGCGCACTTACCGAACAGGTGTGATGAAAAATAAAATATTAAAAAAACAAAGACCCGCTTAGCCAAGTTACATCTTGTTTTTTGTCTAATTGTTTCTATACTTCTATTACGTTGCACTGACTTAGTCTTTACCTACATATATGTATGCATCTTGAAAGAAAACCACTGCATAACTTTGTAGTAGGTAACACTTATATTCGTACTATTAATATTTTTAACAATAGTTAGACAAGACAGACTTCTTACTTTTCCACAACCAAAAACCTAAGAGACGCGTTCCGGAACTGCTCAGTGCTCACATTATTTTATATTCAATTAACAATCATTTATTGTTATCACAGCAACTAACCATGTTAATAATTATACTATGTTATGATCCAAATTATTAAACTAAATTTGTTTTGTTTAACAAACATTATAATCTAAAAAGTGTTTTATAGATTATAATGTTCTTCGCCGTATGACTTGATAAGCCATCTTGCGATATGTCAGAGATCAATGAGTGTATTTTATAATAATAATATTCTGAAATGACTACAGGAACGTATTAGTTGGCAAAAGGTGTTTCACAAATAAAGAATATAAGAATTTTCTACGGTTACCGCGAGGATTACACATGAAATAAAACTATGAAAACGGATAAACTCGCGTATATTAACTAATTTTAACTTCATTCCGACGTTTCGAAAACTTTACAGGGTTCGTGGTCTGCGGATGACTCATCCGCCAACCCGAATATAATAATTTAGAGTGACATTTCTAACAATCTAAGGAAGAGCTGACCAAATGTCAGCCTTCTTATAATCGGATGAATTTATGGAATATTAAGTAACTTGATAATTTATCTCGTGGTGCTCTAGTTAAGTGCTGACCCCTGAGTTATCAACGCATTGCTTGAAACGGGTTTAATGTTAGTCCGCTGCTGGACATAGGCCTGTCCTATTAACTATGCGTGTGGACACATTAGGAGGTACGAGTAAATGCTCATAATCGCCACGCTGGGCAAGCGGGTTAACCTTCGCATTTTACTCGTTCAATGATACTCTAATTAGATGACCTTAGACGACTCAATCTTACGACACCTATGGGAAAAGTTGGTGTGATGACGAATGTATTCTTACTGTTATTTTCACGACACGTGAAATGCGGAAACATATGAAGCGCGTTGAAAAAATACGTATAAATTAAACTAAGTACCTAATGATCAATGTGTGATTTTTCACAACAGCTTAAACTGTTTAAGTGTGTATGGAACTGTGTTTGGAATCGAATATTCATTACATGCAAATAATGCGCACAAATAAAAAAATGCGCTAGCGCTTAAACCAGATTTCCCCACATGTGCCCGTGACGTTTGGCCATGTCAGATAATTTCCGGACTTGGAGCGACGACACGCTGCGGCGGTGACGCGCTGCGAGCTCGATATAGAACTACGATAAATACCGATGACGTTTTTTTCGTCGGTTATCGCCGTTATCGCGCACGCGATATTTATTTACTTTGTGCTACTCAAATAGTGGTAAACCTTAAAATTACAATTTTCTCATTAAAATTTCGGTCCTGATAAAATGTTTTAATATTGGCATAAATTCAAGTTGCACCAATAAAATGTGTCATTTATTTTATATTGCATATAATAACATTGCTTCTTCGAAGAGAATAGAGTGATGTTCTATTCGTCGATATTAGTACCTAATAATATTTTATGACTAAAGATAAACTTTATTACGTCGAACAAAATATTCCCAGGCTGAATAGCGTAATAAAATTAAGTAATGTTTAATTCGAACAATTCATTTTAGCAGAGATTACCAATAATTGAGGACGTTTCGACGAGGCCTTGTGATTGGAGTACGAGGACCAAAATAGACCGAAGGTTGCAGCCTTGCTTGTTTTCGTCAAATATATTTGCGTATCGAAGTCGTGACGCACGGACGGGTGGGGCGGGGGTGCGGCTGTTACATCACGAGTGACGTCACGCTACGCCGTAGAGGTGCTACGCTCGTAGCGGCTATGAGCGCTTTTAGGCTAGCGTTTAAGTGCTGTGTAGTAGGGGGTGTATCCTCACTTGTAACGTGATCTGAAAAATACTGCCGTTGTTGGAAAAACCATGTTGAAGTAGGTAATTTATACCATCTAATAAAACTATTGTAACGGATTATAATTATAGTGTAGGTATATTAGTAAATTTCACTCCCGACATACCGTAGTTTGGAACGCTTTACAGGAACGTTGGAATGTAATTTATTTAATTAATTATTATTGTTTTATGATAACTATCGCGCTAACTGAAGAGAATGCTGTATTTACACCATGTTAAAATAAAAATAACTACAAATGTTGAATTGAGCGGAGATGTGAAAAATTTACCAATTACATTCTTCAATTTCAAAATTAGAAAAGAAACACTGTGATGCGGTCTCATTGGCCAATTTTGCACATCTTCGCTCCTCTTCGCCCCAATGGAGCTGCAACCCTAGGCATTCTTTACCAGTCAATCGATTAAGTAAAAACATAAGAGGAGAGATGCAAAATGTAGCGACTGTTTAAACACATTACAAATAACAATGTCATCTTGTGAAAAACATCATGACTGAGCTCTATCGCTGGCTATAGAAGAATAAGAGTTACCATTTGCCTTACCACCCCGCTCAACGTGATTTAAAAGGGTAACGAAGCGCTGTTTACTGAGAATACAAGCAATATGTTTAATGCATTTGCATTGCTACGAGTAAACCAAACATTTGAGGAGAGTGCTAACATGAATGGGAAATGGTAAGTCTCGATTAATGATAAGAGGAAAGGCGATAGCTTCGCTGACTGGACAATTTATCATCACAATGAAACGTGCATGTCATAAATTTGATCGTAGTTTCACATAAAGCTTTACATGTTACGTGTTCTATAGCTCCTCGGCACGGCAGCAAAAAGCGCAGCCGATGCATATCGGAGTGCGGTGAGATAGTACCTGTGGCTTCTTTGCGGGAAAAGATAACATGACGTGAATGCGCGTCGTTGGATCATGAAATATGCAATTTTCCAGGCTTCTTCCATACGTATTTAGCTTTGGATTTAGAAAGATATGTTAGTGCTTTCTTATTACATGTCTTGTGATGAGTCATTGCGAATGGACTGCTTATTAAAATAACCTGGCATGTACCTGGCAGTTTAAGTACCAATAACATATTTACACGACCTTAATGTCAAGGCAATAAAGTTGTGTAAATATATTTTTGGCACCTAAACCGTAACGATATTTTTGACGTCGACTGTACAAGAGGATACTGCAACCGAATATCAGTTTCTGTAAATATAAGCTTTTATAAATTATTAAAGTCAGATTGTATCCTATGATTGTAATTTGTATTCCACTAGCTCCCCAACAGTCCCAACTAAGCGAGTTACACTTGCCCGATTCTACCTAAATAAGCCTTATTTAAAACTAGACTATCGGTACTCCTAAATATGTGTGTATATTTATAATTATGAAACCCAAAGATAAATAAATGTATCTAATAATTTAATTAAAAAATGTGTTCGTATAATATTTTTCACTAGTTAGCATTCTTCGAAATCGTAAAGAGACCCGTTATAGCAGATACAATTCCTTTAACGCATAAACAAAAACCGTGAAAAGTTTTAATGTAACGGTAAAAAATAAGCTCACAACACCGCGTTTAACGCGGACCCTTTGTCTCCTTCGTTAACTGTAAACTGTTTACCCAATTAAACATCGTACAACAAACAGTTCCCTGTAAAATAAACAAGCCCGTAGGTCCCCGAATCCTCTCAAACCTTTTACTTACCTGTTTTAGAATATTTTGAACGTTTTGCCATCCCTTTACTACAAACAAGTCGGGTTTGCATAGAACACCGCCCAAGTTTAGTGCTATATCACGCTATTTCACGCGAGCTGGGCTGGGACTTAAGAGTTTTATTTCGCATTTCGAGTTTTGTCTTGACTTATCTGACTGAAAATGAAAAAGTAAGTTTTCCTCTAAGTTTGCACGTTCAGTATACTCGCAGATATATAACAGTCGATTATACGAAAAGTTGTGTTGAAATACGTCAGGATGGATGTTTTTCTTGTGTTAATTTAGACGATTTATTTCTATTCTTTTCAGCGTGGTGTTTCTTGGGATACCCACTGATAGGTACTTATCCGGATTTCATATATTTTAAGCGACTCATACTATAAAATACACGGACTAACAGTACATTTAAACAGAATCGTCAATGAAATGCGTTCAACATTTAATTAACTGGAAAGCCTAGCCAAGCCCCTAATCCAAGGCATAGAGCCAGATCTGTTTGAATTCATTCAGCGCGCCTACATATTATATTGTGTGGGTGCATTTCAATCCGACAAATAATATTATCCAGAGTACCTAATAATTATTTGCTTGAGTTCAAAAGAAAGCAGCAGGGTTCGAGTAAGCGACGGTTGACCGAGCCCCATTTGTTATAGGATGTACAAGTCCTCAAGTCATTTACAATTTATTGTGAACGTTTTTTTGTACTTGTACCTAAATAGCATGCCTACGAATAAAGTAGGTGCTTATACATATTGTGCATTGTAGAAAATATACCTATGCTTACTGACGTGATTCCGATTAATTAGTTTAAAACTTAGTCATACCTAACGAGAAGTCTTTGTACAGGCACACGCCTAGTGGCTATATACCTAAATAATTACTAATCTATACTTATACTTAATTAAGTACTTTTGAGGATTCCTCCCATTTTGAGGATCTATACGGAGATTTTCGGGATTCAACATTCTTTGTAGCTTGATCTTGTCTTAAACATTACTATTTCAGATGGCGTTCTCTTTACTCTTTTACATTGACCTTGCAAATAAATTACAAATTAGTTACAGAAGAGAGAACTCCATAAATCCTTTATGCTTAACGCATTCGTTTGAAATTTTATATAACTTACACTACTTAATGCCTCTTATCCCAACAGTCTGCAACATATATTATGTTCTTTAGCGTAGGTACACAATGCACAATGCTGGATCGCTTAAGGCGAGGTAAGCGTAGAATTCCCGTTTGTTTCTTTCAGTTTTCTCAATAATACTACTTCCTTATGAAGTAAAACTTATATATGTTATATTTGAGAACTTGATCTATCGCGCATTGATTAGTATTAAGTATTTAAACAAACTTCGCCCTATAAAAAACGATCCCAAACATAGGTCTAATCTCTGCATGAAAACTCATTTTTCTAAGAAACTACATAACTTTACCAAGAAAAAAATATATCAGAAGAAACGTCAAAGTCTGTGTCAACGATTAACAAGAAGAAATCATTAATATTGTAAGAATTATATTTCATCTTACAAAATATGTGAAATTATTCTCTCGGATCGCTCCTGCTGTCATCTTTCAGTCCCAATCGGGACCTGTTGGAGGGAGGACGTACGTCAATTTTGCGCACCGCTGTCGTCAACCAAACTATCTTTAAGATTGGTGTGATAACACATAAAAAAATGTTATCATCACTGGGGCTTCGGAAACTGAATAAACATAAATGGTGAGTGACTAAATTAATAGAATTATGTTATTCAATATATTAAACCAAAACAATAACAAACATGTTACACAGTATAGATAAAAACAGTAGGATGACTACTGGTGATAAGACCATGACACATTTTGACATGACGAAAATAGTGAAATAATTAAGAATGGTACCTACTCGTATCTATTAAAAATAGGATTTTATATCCATAATAGTTCGTTATCATCCAATAAAATTTTAAAAACACAATTTATTTTGGAATTCGAATTATTTTATGAAATGTTTTGCAAGCAGTCGCACTATATTGATTTAAACTTTCACGACTATCACTCATATTTTAAATACAAACGGGTCCTAATCGCGTAAACTTACGTTTAATTATATCCTGACGTTACACCCGTGGTCGCAGGCAGACATGAGTATCAATAAAATACTACGAATAATATACTATCAATTAAAAAAATTATGGAAAATAATGCGAATTGTTACGAAACATACCGAGAATTAGTACATTTCGATTCAAGTGCGAAAAAAATTAAGTACTAAAGGAGTGGAGATAAATTAAAGCACGACCGAAGGGAGTGCTTTAAATCGACACGAGTTACGAATTTCGTTTCCGCACGTGTATCGTACGACGTTTTTCAGTACATATGGCCCTCCGAAGATTTCGACCTGACGTAAAATGAACCACTTCTCGCACAAGCGCGTAAAAATGCGCAATCTGTACTTAAAAATAAGCTTTTCATAAAAAAATTGAATGGAAAAATATACGAATGACTAAAGTTGCTATAGGGAATGGCGCCCACTATGTTACATTTGCATGAAGGGTAAATTAATAAAAAATTAAAAAAATTGAAAATTTTACTTGATAAATGTGATCTATTACCTATCTATACCAATGATATGGTACATATTTATTGTAACGGTGAAAAAGTAACCCTGTATAATAACACAGATAAACTTGACCATGTACAGTGATCGTACTAATAATGTGGATGACATTAAATCACCTATAGAATGTTTTCAAAAAATATTTTTACTATTACTATTTTTACTAAAACAAAAGTGTCATTTGAAATAAGTAAGTTGAGTATATAATGCCGTTCTTTTACTAATGTTTTAAAATACACAATTGAATGTCGACTTTACAAGAATATTGTTATAATTTACCCTTTTTGGAGATACGTGACAAAAATATGTACGTGCTGTGATCAAAACATACTAAACATAGAACCAACATTCAAATGCATTTTGGAGATAACACAATATATCAGAAATATAGAGCCAAAGAAAACGCAAATAGTATTAAAGACTGTATCGTTTATTATAAATACAAGTTTAACCTGGTCTAACTTTTGAAATATGTATTATTTTGCATTTCTATGTTCTGAGTGTATGGTGTGTACGTAATGTATGGCTACTTTCCAAATTGTTTCTTTTAGGGGCTTTATCGTGCTTAAAATATTGCCTATCAAACGTATTTCGGACAAACCTCTACAGCTGAATGTAAGACTATTTCAGCGACTCCATGGTACTATTTTAAGAAGCAATAGGTCAAGATGCTACCCGAGTATATTATCTAAACGGAGTCTTCATGATTCCCCAATCAGGCATACACAAATAAAATGTGGTGGATTTTATGTCTTACATAAAATCGGATTTTTACACAACGTTTTAGATGCCCTTCACTTTCTTATGCGTGCGAGAACAGCGAAGCAACTATAAGAATCAGCCATACATAAAATCCTTAATGAAACACCATGGGCTTGATCCATAGTTAGAATAGGTAGATATAAATGCTCCTTGACAGTTATATTAGATGTCAAAGTCAAAATACACGTATGCTACATACCATATTCTCTTTAAAGTATCCTTTCACAAATTCAGGTCATTTTTGTGGGCAATATAAGAGCTATGGCAATATCTAAATGTTTGACATTACGAAGCACATGAAAGCGTGTCTTTCAAAGTACGATTTTTTTGTGTGTGATGTCGTCTTTTTCGCAAAACGTAAATTTTCTTGTAATAAATACTTGTCCGGAATATTTTTTTATTACTCAGGAGATCAGGATTTTGGATTGGGTTCGTTGTGTCTAATCCAGATGGTTTACGTCGAGTTTCTAGGATGAAATGTGTACCTTATTAAAGCAGTAATTAGTATGTATGAAATGAAATGAATCGTTTATTTGCTGAATATGTTTAGACAATATATTAAACAGCCATACTCTGCTTGTTATAGCATGCAAATGTATATAAAACTTATTACAAGCAAACACAAAATTATTAATTATTATAAATCAAAGTTGTGTCCAAACTAAAATAATTAAATAAAATTGAAAAAAAGAATAATAAGAAAAATAAATCTCTAATGTCCCAGTTTTAAAATAATTAAAATCTTTATAAATTAAATATTCGTCTACCGAATAAAAACACATGTCAGAAAGCCATAATAATAATGCCCTTTTAAATAGATTTAGAGGGAGATGTTTTATATTTAAGGCAACTTGTTGAATATTCTAATGCACATGAAAAATGGGCTTCGAAGTGTCTGTTTCAGATGTGCCTTAGGCATAAATAGGAGGTTACTTTGTCTGGATTTTCGTTCATTATAAGTGATAACATCATTCCTTCTCTTAAAATAATCCTCAAATATATACAAACAAGGAAGAGATAAAAGCTTATTATTCTTTAGAGTATCTTTACAGGTCATCATAGGGTGTAAAGAGTAAATGGCCCTGATGCATTTTTTTTGCATTACGAATGCTTTTTTAGCCTCTACTGAATATCCCCATATGACGAGACCATACATCAGTGTCGACATAATATGGCCATGATATGCTTGTAATGCTGACTCCCTCGAGACAGTTTGTCTAATTTTCTTTAAAGGAAATATAAATCTGCTTATTTTGCTACAGACACTTTCTACATGGGCGTTGAAGTTCAAAAATTGATCTAAGTTAATTCCCAAAAACTTAATATTTATCTCTTCACTAACTTGCTCGCCTAGACATGCAATATCTAAATTCAATTTTTCTCTCCTGTATGTTCTAAATGGCACATAATTTAGTTTTGCTAACATTAATCGACAAGTTGTTAACTCCCATCCAGGCCGCTATACTGTCCAACGTTCTGTTTATATCATGTCCGAATGTATGCTTATTTTGACATGGTATTATGACTGAAATATCGTCTGCGAATAAAACGGTTGGAAATTCCACTATAGCAGGAAGATCGTTTATGTAAAGAGAAAAAAGTAATGGGCCAAGTACACTGCCTTGGGGAACGCGGGGAACGCCAAAATAATTTGCCTTATATTCCGACCTGTGATTTACAAGAACATTTCCCTCTCTTCAAACAATCTCTGTACGTACATTGCAATCTTTGACTTAAGTAAGATTCCACCCAGCTCAGTACGTTACCTCGTATTCCACAATGCTCTAATTTATTCAGGAGTCTCTGGTGAGGCACTAGGTCAAAGGCCTTTGACATATCAAGGAACAATACTAAAATATGCTGGCCATTGTCAACACACTGAACTACATCCCCTAATAGGGCAAAAGTAGCGGTTAAAGTTGACCTCTGAGGTCGAAAACCATGTTGTCGATCCGAAAAAAGATTTAGTTTTTCAACAAATGTAGTTAGCCTCCGGTGCATTAATTTTTCGTAAATTTTTGACAAAACCGGCAGCAAGGCTATAGGTCTATAATTAGACACATTATCTTTTGGTCCCTTCTTGTGTAAGGGTTTGATCACAGACATTTTCAATCTTTTTGGAAATATCCCTTCCTCAATTGAGATATTAAATATGTAAGCTAAAGGACCTGATATTGAAGACGCACAAGCTTTAAGCTTTTTTGAATTTATGTCATCATAGCTGGTGGATGCTGTGCTCTTCAGATTCCTTATAATATCGAATACTTCTTCTGGTGTAGTGGGGTTACAAAACACGCTAGAAGATGATTGAGTGAAATTCTGCACGGAAGGTGTGTAATTCTGGCTATACTTATTTGATATTTCTATAAAATAATCATTTATTATTTTAGCTATCTCATCAGTCTTCGTTGCAACAATATTATTGTGCACAATTTTATTTATCTGACAGGGTTGTCTGTAATGCCCAACTTTCCTATTTATAACATTCCATGTTGCCCGACACGTATTTTTTGCCTTATTTATGTATCTTGAATTGTTTATTTTCTGAGCTTTATTAATACATCGTTGCAAAATCTTAGAGTAGAATTTATATTTCAATTCGGTTTCCAAACAAGCGTTTTTTCGAAATTCAAGAAATACAGTAATATGTTTTTATATAAACATGTAATATAAAAAAATATGGCCAAGTAAAGTCGTATTTATAATAAATGATACACCCTTTAATATAGTCCTCACAAATTTTATGATAGCAGCAAGTATTCCCTGGGTGTAACTACAAAATACAATCAATACTTCTTTCATCCTGTATAAATGTAATGGATTTACTCGCGATTATTATATTACTTTGTGAAATATGCAGCACGGAAGCTTAAATAAAAGCATTATCCTATAATGCAAAATTAGGTACGTTATTTATGCGTCATCTGCATGATTAGTTCGACCCCTGATCATCATGTATAATTATATACTTTTTTCGTGGACAGTCCATCAAAAATTTTGAAAATCAGCATGTTTGCATAATTTTTTATGAAATTGTACTTACGCCTGATACGCATTATAGGACCGCGGATCTATAACGAGTTTCGTATTAAATATTAATGGGATAGTCTCGCATCCGTGTATTTTCTAAATTTCTAAATTTACCGTCTACTTTACACATGGCTTGCTAGAGCTTGCCAGATTATAAATTAATCACTTATATTATTATTATGTTACACTATGTCGTTTCGATTCACACTAGTCACATAGTTGTAGTACTGTAAATATTTTCACTATGAGTATTACAGTATCACGTCATCATTGACGGCGACTGTCACGGGTATTAGCGGAGGCTGGATGACTCTTAAAACTAGCGTTGAGAGGTCAAAGAATATGGCCTTAATAAACTGTAAAGCAGTATTTTAATCTGTAAGAAACGAATTTCAACACTAACTACTTGCGTGGCAACGCTCGTTTTAAGTATTTTTAATTAATGTGTAAAACACGATTGAAAATAAACTGTAAAAGTATATACATAGGTAACTAGGGGTGTCAGTATATCTGCGAGAACACACGGAATGAGTTTTCGCATTAATAGCGACACGCGAAAGCTCCATTTCCGCCGTTACCAGTGCCACGCCACGCGGTCGCTCACATGATTAGTTTTTATGGCTTAATTGCCAATTTAAGTTTTTAACAGAGTATGTGCTCTAAGTTTTTGTCTATACGAATACATATAGGTACAGGACCTACATATATTATATGGTACATACTTAACCCTTTTCCATTATTATTTGCGACTTACTATAATAGTTTGATCGTTTCCATGAAAACGATGGGAAGTTATTGTTCACTATAACTATAAGTAACGTACGGCGAACGAGAATGATATATGTACCATTTTTGTAACATAGTGAATATACGAGTAATATAGTAATAATTAATACATTTCATAGGACCTCAAAAGAACATTTTTTTGTGATAAATACACAAACATATACCGTCAGCAAGATTCGAACCCGAAACCTCCAGCTTCGCAAGCAGCAGGGTCCATTGACTGAGCTGCGGGGGCTGTCAAATATAAGATCCTAATTGGGTTTCACATACACGGTACGAAATAGTAGTACGCTACGTATAGGTACGTCGTACGGCACATACCCTATTTGATGTAGGCAAGTACATCAATCTGCTTAACCATGCTTAACTATACCACTTTTATCAACAGAGTTAAATGCAGTAATTTCATTTCATGGAACTTTTCGTATCTGTATTCCTATTTTATTTGGGAAATTCCGCGCTCCATCGTTTAAATTAACAACGATGCTATTTTCACTAATTTAGCAAATGGCTTGACGTGTAATTTAAAATATATTGGTATTGAATGGTTGCAGCTTTCCGCTTTTAGTGTTAATAACTTACAACACGTTACCTGGTTATGTTTTTAAACTATCCTACACCGTTGAGAATGTTTGGAGTTTTTGAGGCACCATTGCAACCGCGATCTGCAGTAATATAATAAATGTTGAAACTGCGGTGCAGAAGCGACGTGACAATATCTCGCGCATGAACTAGGCTATCTGTCGTTATCCAACTGTATTCATTAAACAGTGACGGGTAGTCCATCACTTTTGGGCTAGCGTTGCCGCTGCTGGTTTTGAAGCGATCGACTCGCCAGCGATACGAAACTCTCCCGTGTTCGACGATCAATTACCTACGGCCTTCATCAGCAGATGACGCGACTAATTAATAGCCGCCGGATTAGGATAAGCTTGTTTCTCTTTTACAAAACATGGCTGTAAATGTTGCGATAATGTTCATTAATGACTGGAAACGTGACCCCTTGATTATACTTGCAAATGTAGCATTAGTAGTTCCAGAACTGCTCTCATATTCACTATAATCTTGATAAGTACCTACACCGATACGTTGAAAAGGTAAATAAACTAACCAATATATCTCCTGTGTACGAATTTTGAGCTGCAAAAAACTGAAGCGCGACTGTACATAAGCGCACATGCATTGAATTTACGTGTTTTCAAACAGCGTGTGGATTTAATACGTGTGCTACACGATAGTTTTGTAAATTTATTTTATGTGCTGTTGTAAAGCTTTTGGCATGCCTGCTACCAATAAACATATTTGAGGAGCGAATTT
>JALPQI010012672.1:0-34823 GCA_025490895.1 Thaumatotibia leucotreta | reverse complement strand
CGAGAACTTCTCCGCCCCAACGGCCGCGATTATATTATGACCCGTTTTACGTTAAAATATGAGTGATAATCGTGAAGGTTTAAAACGGTAAGGGAAGCTTTCCACTACAGCAACGCTGTATGGATGCGTTGGAATTCTATCATGTCTACGCATTTTTAGATATGGTGCGGTTAAACCAAAATAGCATTCGCTGTTCTAGCGCCCGTTCTGCGAAATCAACCAATCACGTTTTGTGTACCGATCGAATTTCGTAGAGTGGGAGGTTAGAACAGCGAATGCTCTTTTAGTTTAAACGCACCTATAAGCGATAAACGCCGAACCATCATAATCGGTCTGGTGGGAAACACCCTAACATGGCGATAATATAACACAGTTTAAAAAAAATCAGATAAAAAACAGTGCACTTAACGAAATGACAAAGATTAAGGCCAACATTTTTAAAATTCTTAATTTGGCGACGTTTCAGAAAAACTTTGTAAGTTTTTAAAACTACTTTAAAAGTTTGATAGCTATAAATAAGATCACCCGGATTTACTACTCCATTCAAGGTTTAACTACCGTGACACTTGTGTCTGTTTGACGTTGTTGTTGTTCGTTGCCGTGTGGTGACGGCAGTAAGAAATGTAAGAATACATTTGTCACCACCCCAACTCTTCCCGCGAATGTAATAAGGGCCGACTAAGGAATTGAAGTATCACTGATCTTTTTTATAGAAGGTTGATGATGGGCAGCAGCGTCATCATAGTGGACACATTATTATTGCGAGCGCCAATCCGCTTGCCCAGAGTGGCGATTATGGGCATTTACCTGCTAATGCGTCTATACGCATGGTTAATAGGAGAGGCGAGGAGGAGAGGCGTCCAGCAGTGGACTGATGATGTGTGTCTGTGCAGCAGGAGGTCCCGGGTTGAATCCTGGCGAAGACATTTTGTTTGTGTTTATGGTATCTACATAAATGGGTCAACCAACTTTTTTCATGCAGTTTACTTGTTTAGTGCATAATTAATGACTGTGCAACTTATGCCCTACGGGAATTTCATTATATTATGGACTGGATATATACATTACGATAGCATTTACTTATGCGAAAAAAGTGGGGATTATTTTATTAGTATTTCTGCGACTCAGTTGACAAACTCTTACTTTCATACAAGTGTTACAAACCATTGATTTATTTCAAATTGATTATGGGCAGCAGCATCACAGTGAACATTACTACAAATACTGGGATCGCCAAACCCGTTTGCCGAACTCGGCATTTTCTCTAAATGCGTCCATATGCATCTACATAGGTAAAAGGAGAGGCCTGCTGTGTCCAGGGGCCTACTTCTCGAAAGCTTGTAACTTGAAATACAAGCGGAAGTCCTTATCTAATTAATAATAGTGTCAAAAAGAGACTTCCACTTGTATTACAAGTTACAAGCTTTCGAGAAACGGGCCCCAGCAAGCTGTAGACCGAAATAAGCAAATGATAAACAAAAATTAGGTACTTTTAAAATATTCCTTCTCCGATTAATTATGACTTCTACGCGTTCGTTTTCTATCAAATTTGATTTGCGTCAATCTAAATCTTTTCATATCACCCAAATTACACCCCAAGGCTCGAAGTTAATGAAACATACAATTGTCAATCAATATTAATATTAATGGCGTCTAATCAGCGGCCCATGTGCCCGGGCAATGGAAAAATTAAATTTGCCAAGTCGATTTCATTTTTCATTAATTCTTCTTCAAGGGTCCTTGACATGGATACAAATTTTATGGAAGAGCTTCTGTGCTATTTTAGAGAAGAATTATTTAAACCCGTACGTTCTTAGTACCTACTAAGATTGAAGTGTTATTTACTGGTGTCTGTCACCTAAAAGTTTGGATACTTATAGGTTACTAAGATTTTAAAAAGACTAATCAAAATATTTCATAAAATTATTTATTTTCACATCACATTTGAAAATGGGTCGTTTTTTCCCTGCTAGGAGGCAACAAAATAACACTTTTCTGTTCAAGGACAGTTTATTGCCAGCCTAAAAAAATTTCATAAAACATGAAAATAACGTACGTTCATTTCGATTACCTACGATGTCTTTAGAACCAATTTTCTGCATAAATATTAAATATTTATTTTATTTTCGTCATAGTGCGATATGAAAAGCAGTATACAGTGTGTAAGTCTAATACGGGCGATCAATTAAACCAGGCATGTGATTCATTAGTGTAATCGTGGATTACAAGGTTTTTTTAAAGTTACTCTTAATCATGACCCCACAGAATTTTTTTAAGATTATCGGAGCAGCAATGTACGTACGAACATTTGTTATTGTTGATATGGCAGTTATGTCATCTGCTTTTGAAATTAACTGTCATCGAGTGCTTAACTCGCGTATGTTGCTCTACATTGCGCGCCGAATTATTTTGTATGGAAAAATTTGTTGCTCTAATTTTAAGTAAAAGTTATTTGAATGTACTTATTATGTCGTAAACTAACACCCGTTAAGAGCTTCGCCCGTATTAGACTTACACCCTGTATATGTATCACACGATATCAAAATTATTTTCGTCTTGGGCGTTAATGCTTGAATCCCACATTACGCTCAGGATTCCACTTAACTATTTGTTCACGAAAACTGTGTTATACGATTCCATTTTTTATTACTTGACATGTCTGTTTCAGTCGCGCCTCTCAACAATATATGCCTCCAAAGAATATTGCAGTACTTTGGACAAATAGCGCGCCGAGGCACCGATAACTTAGAAAAGCTAATAATAACTGGCAATGTGGATGGCAAGCGACCAAGAGGACGTAGTCCCAGAAGATGATCCGACCAGGTGTCTGTCCGAGGAACTACAGATGCCGATATCTCTGGCCCTTCATCAAGCTCAAGAACTCAGTAGATGGAGAGGCCTTCTTCAGCGACTACATCATGGCCACGATCCTCAGCAGGGAGGGGCCGACTTAACGAGGAGGACTGTTACAGTAACACTTCCAGATTCTTTAGTTTCTTGTGTCCCCAGTCGATAGACGGAGTTCCTATATAAAATTTCCCTCAGGGTTACTAACGGGAAAAATACATCTTTTTTTCCTTTACTCCTGTTTAACCCTCAAATGGTGGCTAATTTCAAACGAGAAGGCTTATTAATTATTGATGGTCCTTTTGCGAGTCGATTCGTCTGTTTGTCTTTTATGTTAATTTTCTACTTTTTAATCCCCCCAGCTTTAAATATTTTATCGGGGATGATTTTATTGTCTGTCTTTTTTATGATGGATTACTTTGAGTTCTGTTTTGGTGTCTTTGTGAATGATTTAGGTTTTTTCAAAGATGTCCGTGTCATCGAGATATTGTGAAAAAAGGCTTTCTTTATTTGTGAAACAGTTACTCCTTAAACGCCGTAAGCAGATTCATTAAACATAGCCACGAGAGTGAACAGTGTGTGTCCATAAAATAGCTTAATGAAACACAATTTTTTTTGAAATAAGTAAATTAATAAGAATGTTAAATATGAGCAGATAATATGCTTAAAATTGATAATTCCGTGTCTCTCTACAATTGCAGGAGGCTACCACGATCTTCTAAATAATGCGATTAAGTTTATTACCTAATCTGAATCGTGATGTGTCCGATTGCGATATCCGGAAACAGGCAACAAATTAAAATTTTCTATGAGCGATCAACAGAGAGGGATCCATTTTTTCTACTATCGAAAGTGGACACTATACCATACAGTTTGTATCATTAATTAAGATTAAGGCCTTAGTTATGTTTTTTTTGCAATCGATCCATAAATCACATTAGGTTATTTTTACCGACGCTGCACCATTGTAAACCCAAACAAACTAAAATATGCAATATTTGAAGCCCCAATATTTAAAAACAAAATTTTTACTTGACAGCCTGAGGGTTGCACTCAAAATCTCCCAATCTGTTGATTAGCTCTTTTTATATTTGGGGTGTTAAATACAGATTAATGTCCCAGTGGTGGGGGGTTAATGTCAGTTTAAAAAAAATTCCCCACAGTAGTTTTGAGACAGATATTCGGATTCGAGCGAGGATACGGCAATTGGTTAACGACCAGTTTACATAAGTTACACCACTCCTGTATATCGATGCCTATAAAGAGATGAATGTATCGTGTTAATCTAATCACCTTGCTTGGACGTCGCATCGCAACTTTGACACATTGTTGAAATAAAAGTACATTGTGTATTAAGGGCGGTAAGCAAGAAATTGTGAACAAGTGTGATAGTTTATTGTTTATTGTTTATAAAAAATACAATTGTACCTTACAGCTAAGGCCAGAACAGTACAAAATGGCAAAAACATATTACTTACTAATAACATAATATAAGTTCGTACAAACACAATTTTTAAACATTACTCGATACTACTTACAGGCATCTCTCTCTCGATCACTCTCTTACACTCGTTCATCAACCGTCCCAACGTATCCACAAACAAACCACATTTTGGCTGTGCTTCGAGCAAGGAGTTGAGAAGTGCATGTGCGCGTGCGACGGGTGTCTGTGTGTGCGCGCGCGTGCGGGCCGCGCCTCCGGCCAGCAGCGGGTGACTGCGCGCCCGGGTGTACTGGTTAGGTACGAACAAACGAACGAAGGCTTCTACAAGGGCTACACTGTCAACGGTATTTCTGAGGACACTGACAGAGAATTTAGCCAAAGTGAAGTAATAAGTAATAGTAAAGCCAAGCTGAAGGCGCGGGCTTTAATTCACGCAAGTTCATAATTATTATACCATCCGTGGCACACACAATGTTTTTCATCACACCTGTGAGAGAAAAGAAGGATAAAAATAAATAATCAGAGATGACTCAAACTTGTACACGGGAGTGACAAATAACCAAGTGACTTGTCTTATGCTGCCCTCCCCGGGTACTTCAATCATACATATATTAATATTGCAATAATTGCTATTGTGACGTAAAGTTGTATGCAAATCCAGTACTGCCCATAGGCGTCATGACGCCTACCCGTAGGTAGGCGCCGAAGCGCGCATCACCTGCGTGCATTAGCGAACAGGTGTGATGAAAAAGATTTATTGAATCTTTTTCACGCAGTTCAAGCCAATAAGACACCAACGGATGAATCAAGTCTCACAATCGTCAATAATAAACAAAACTGCATTATGTATGTATGTAAATTCTTTATTGTACACAAAACGTAGGTAAAAAATAATAAACACAGAACAATCACAAACAAAGGCGAACTTATCCCTGTAAGGGATTTCTTCCAGTTGACCTTTATATTGATATGCCAAACTGCGCCAGAATAGCTTCCAATCTGTATTTGTCAACCAAAACTTGTCGATCCCAAAATTCACTGAACCGATCACAGAATTCGGTTCCCGAAAATTAGCCGAAGCGAATCGTAATCGAGAAACAAACGGGCTTTCGAACCCTACTCCCGGCGCGCAACATTTTTCGACATATTTATGCAAGTTTTTTTTTATGAACGTTAATTCTCGAAATGGATTTCGGGGAGGCTCCGGGGGGGTATTATCTGTGCGGTTGTCATCTTTCCGAATGCTTTTGCGATGGAAAAATGTCGCTTAGGATTACGAGTACTTTTGGGGTTCCGTGGACGAGAATTCAAGTGGACCCTGCCATAATGGTACCGTTTAACTACTCTTATAAATAAGATAAGCCTTCTTGTTGATGTGCACATCATGATTGTCAATTACAAAACTGACATCGAAGTTAACTTTTTTGTGAGAGTTAAGCTAATTGGGTGTCCCTAGAAGTGAAAATGCCCTGATGTCATATTTATATTCTCCATGATTGAAAATCGTTTTAAAATTTATTGATTTCTTTTGTGCGTAATTTATTACAGGAATAAACTCAAAGCACAGTGATCATTTAATCATTTATTTTATTCACTTTTTAATTTTTCTATTCTACTGCAGGCTTTCCTGAAAATCGATTATTTCAAGAGTAACCCTTTATAAGAATAAGTGAATAAAATAAATAATTAAATGATCACTATGCTTTGAGTTTATTCCTGCAATAAATTATGCACGATAGAAATCAATAAGTTTGTCAACTTGCACGTAGCAAAGATTTCGAATTTTGTGAGAGTAACTCAACCATACAGACAACCCAGGTTCTGAACGTAAAGCATATTACCTATTAAAGAAACCCAAAAATACAACATAATTATATATTTTTTTTTCTTAAAAAATAAATATACCATCATTCCGCGAAAGCTGAGTAAGTGGGTTCGGTCCCAACCTTAGACGTTGATGTACTAGTTATTTTATACATCTAATTCTCATAATTAAATAATAATTTCATGATCAGCCAATTGACGTCCACTGCTGGACATAGGCCTCCCCCAGAGAGTTCCACAAAGATCGGTCGTGAGCTGTCCGCATCCATTGGACACCCGCAACCTTCACCAGGTCGTCTCTTCATCTTGTGGGGGGCATTCCCACGCTGCGCCGTCCAGTGCGTGGTCGCCACTCGAGAACACGCCGACCCCCACCGGTCATCGGTCCTCCGGGCAATATGGCCAGCCACTGCCACTTCAACCTGGCGATTCTTCGGGCTATGTCAGTCACTTTCGTTCTTCTGCGGATCTCGTCATTCCTGATGCGATCTCGCAGAGAAACCCCGAGCATTGCCCTCTCCATCGCTCGTTGAGTGACTCTGAGCCTCCTAATGAGTCCCATAGTGAACGACCACGTTTCAGATCCGTAAGTAATTACTGGCAACACACACTGGTCGAAGACTTTCGACTTGAGACACTGCGGTATATTGTAATAATAATTAACTTGTAAAAAATATTACGTGGAACAGCACTCGAAATATCGACTCGACTTGACCGCATTATTTTCCTGATGGCAAAAGTTTATTGAAATGCTTAATGGAAGTAGCATTGGATCAATTTCCATAAGAAACAAATGGTGGACTTGCCCTGTTTTCATCAGATCTTTCAAGGCGTGTCTATGCAAAAAATTTTGATGGCATGCTTTTTGGGTATATCATTACAAAGGACTATGGGCAGATTTGTATGGAGAGTGGACCAAAAACCAACAGAGCTGAAAGTGGTGTCATTAAATAGGTATCTACATTTATTTCATTTCATTCTATGGGCACTATGTTCAATTCTATTGCAAAACGGAGATATTTGTATTTTACTCAGAGTAAACACTATGATGAAATTGATGAATGGTGTCTGGACGACGGTGATTTACTTAGAGAGCACCCGCAGAACGCCTTACTCATATAGAATTATCCAATGGAATTCAACTTTGCACCTATAGAATGGCCTTTTTAATGACATTATTCCCATCTCTGTTGGTTTTTGGTCCATTTTGACGCATAGTCCTTTACGTGTAGTAAATATAAATAAGAATAACGTGTCACGTGCATATGCTCGCAAAAAAATTACAAGCACAGTCTGGCAACAATATTCATAGTCCGCCAATACGTAATAATATCAAATTGTCACTTTTCACAGCTCATACGTGCGGGTAAGTTAATGTATGTACGAGCAAATTAAAATTATCCTTATATTTAAATAGTGTCGTGCATCCTCTTTGCTTCATTCACATCACATATCATCAATACCTTTAAATGCACCAATATTATACAAATCGACCTACCTAGTCAATTAAGGCTATTGAATTAATAAATTATTGATCGGTTGATAACATCTCACGAAGAAACGGATTTTAATGATTCTCCCCGATTCCACACCTTGTGTGATTATTTTTGAATCAGCTGAGCAGTAAGTAGGTTTAGTAGGTAAGTAGAATATATCTAAATTAGAATCATTTTATGACATGGTGCAGTCTAAAAACTAGAAGAGCAGTAAGTTCGGAAAAAAATATTTGGGCAATCGTAACGAAACGTATTGAGTCCAAATGCAGGTATTTAGATATTATAGTATCAAATGATTGATTTCAACTATCCAAATACACTAAGGATACACTTAAAAGAAATTTAAGCTTCATTTCCTTAAAAAATATAAGAATCATTAACTCGTGAAGCTGAAAAAATGGCGATCCACGGCACATTTAGCGTGGCGTCTGAATCAAACGGCCGAAGGAACTAAATCGAGCAAGAAACGCATAAAATTAACAAAAAAACAATAGGATTACATAGAATACATCTGCGCCAAAACGGCTACCATTGCCCTTACTATAAGCTCGATCTATGGATCTCACTAGGTATATTATAACTGGCAGATCAAATACACATCGTGAAGAATCAAAAGAGTTTCGAATAAACTACAAAACCTTGAAAATTACAAGTATAAGCTTGTATATATTTATACATGTTTCGGGGTAAAAATTGTACACAGTCATACACAATTTTTTGCATTGTAAAATTGTGGGAACATCAATCATAGTTTTCATTTTTGAAATAAAAACTGGTTAAAATTAAATACGGCGCCGAAATTTAAAATTATTCAAATACGACATTTATTTAAGAAGGTCTTTGCATTGCAAATGACGCAAAATTGTGATTTTATAATTTTGATGAGGCGTGATTACTGATTACCTGCTACTGTCTTCGTACTAGCAAGTTCTTTCTTTCCGTAAGATACACGTACCTTAGGAGTTGCTTAAGGGTTTAATTTTATTTACACTTCTTACTATTTACAAATTCCTTCTTTTTCCTCCTTCTTATCAGCTGGAGGTCTAGTCATCGTTGCATCACGCTGGACACCCTAGTTCAGCTTTACGTTGACCCTGCTCCACACCCGCTCCGTCGACGCAGGCTTGGAGGTCGGCCCAGACAGCTACCCGCATCTGCTAGCTCCGTCCTAGTACCAACTGCTGATATAGCCAAAGGGTTACTAGACTAACTCATTGGTGTCCCATTCGGTCTGCAGTCCGGCTGCCCACTGAAGCGACGCAGTAGAATGCTCACAGCCATCCTGTGTCAACCCGTCAAAGGCGGAGATAGCATTCGTTGGATTTTTAGACGGTAGTGGAGGCATTGCCCCGTCATCCGTCATACGTGTCTCAGATCACGAGAAAGGATGCTGATGAGCATTTTCCCAATGTAAAAAAAGGTCAGCTTTTCGCAGTACTTTAAAAACTGTAGCTACAAATAGTAAGGGTCTTCCATTCGTAAGATGCCGGCAATCGCATTGATTCCTCCTCCCTCGGGAGGATTTGTCAGGTTAAAAGCAATAAACATTAAAAATAAAATGGCGCGTCCCCCTCTATCGAGTCATTATCATTACGTTCTGGCTACTTGGGTACGTGCAGGGTATGGGGAATGTAATTAAAATGTCGAAAATGTGTCTTTCTCGAGTATTATTCAAGCGCGTAATGTTATATAGGATGTAGAAACACGTATGTATGTATTCGTTGGAAATTTTCTTAATTCAATATCTTCAAAGTTTTTTTTGTTATTCATAACTGGTAGACGTTTGACCACGTCGAAATGATTGCCACAATGACCGGTCCTGCGTCGCCCGCATCCAGCGGACTCCTGCTACCTTCACCTAACTTAATTCTATTGTAATTCTACACTTTGATTTATGTCCATAAATAGACATTCATATTTTTAAAATGTTACGAATAGTTAATCTTCTTCTTCGTGGAAAGGGATGAAATGATATCAATTATTTTTTGCCAGTCTTGCCACTTCTACTTCTCGTGGAGTGGCTTTTGCTAGATCTCTTACGAATAGTTAATGATATTTTTTTGCTATAGTTTTCCGCAAATGATGAAGTAAACATAGTAATCATTGATATTAGTACGTATAATATTAAAGAACGTTACACATGTCACAGTAGGTACACGTTTCATGCAATACAGATTTTTGAAACAGAACATATATAAATATACAATTTACTTTTATATACAAAATTGTTACTCTCCAAACACAATTTTACAATCTTACTTATCAAAGCATTTTCTATCCCACAAAATATCTCCAGAAAAATTTCATCAATTCTCATCGCAGCCAGGGTACCGTGCCAATATTTCCCAATAACACGGAATCGTCGTCATTACTGTCTGTTGCTAACATGAATTAATACGGAACCCGAGGGGGAGCTAATAAAGGGGGTATTGATGTTGATATTGGTTACACACGTGGTCGAGGAGATAAAACTGCCTTAGAATGTTCGAGTTTATTAATAAGTTTGGCTGGCATTGATGCAAAGAATTGGATTATTGTACTTACTAGGTTTAGCTATTTTATCTAAGATTCTAGGTTGTCCATCGCTGTCCAGCCCAGTAACGCGTTCATATTGGTTACACACGTGGTCGAGGAGATAAAACTTTCTTAGAACATTCGAGTTTGTTAATAAGTTTGGCAGGCATTGATGCAAAAAATTGGATTATTGTACTAGGTTTAGCTATTTCATCTAAGGTTCTAGGTTGTCCATCGCTATCCAGCGTAGTAACACGTTGATATTGGTTACACACGTTGTCGACGAGATAGAACTTTCTTAGAACATTCGAGTTTGTTAAGTTGGGGAGGCATTGATGCAAAGAATTGGATTATTGTACTAGGTTTAGCTATTTTATCTAAGGTTCTAGGTTGTCCATCGCTGTCCAGCCCAGTAACGCGTTCATATTGGTTACACACGTGGTCGAGGAGATAAAACTTTCTTAGAACATTCGAGTTTGTTAATAAGTTTGGCAGGCATTGATGCAAAAAATTGGATTATTGTACTAGGTTTAGCTATTTCATCTAAGGTTCTAGGTTGTCCATCGCTATCCAGCCCAGTAACGCGTTGATATTGGTTACACACGTTGTCGAGGAGATAAAACTTCCTTAGAACATTCGAGTTTGTTAATAAGATTGGCAGGCATTGATGCAAAGAAACTTATTGTGAATGAATAGAAAATTATTTATATACATAAATGCAATAGAAAATTATTGTAATACAATTTGCTGTTATATCTAATTATAAATATTAGATGTCATATAAATATACCAAAGAAAAAATACCGAGTTCACAAACGTCGAAGGTGAAGGTGGGACAGAACTCACGTCCTTATATTTTGCGGATAATGCCCAATGCACAAAAGTGATGATTATTGTTCACGATTGCACAATTTATTTAAATGTAATGTACTTCTTGAGCTTCTTATTTGGAACTGTCAGAAGTCAACACCGACTCCATTTAAGTGGTTCCCAGTTATAGTAGATTTTGTAGATATGAAATACCGGTCCCATGTGTTTTGTCTGAATTGCATGAAAATCTTCAGTCCCTTGATATATTGGATAGTCGTGATCGATATTTGAAGCAAAATTTTTAAGCGTGTTGTAAATATTGTGCATTCATTGATGATATCGATCTTATCTTGTCGATGTTTACCAATTAATTGATATACATAGATAATTCATTAAAAAACAAGGTTTTAAAATAATAATCCATTCAGTTTATTTCCATCTACATTATTTTCATTGTTAACAGCATCTTCATTATTGTTTCCGCTTTGGTCAGTTTCCAATTGATTTTACCTTTCACCTTGTCTCATTTTCGTTATATTAACTGTAAAATTATCTGCTCCCTGCCTAATATCACCAACATGGCCAACGGATCTCATAACCCAACCAATATGGCCCCACAAATGTCCAACCTAAGAGCAACATTACTTCTCGTCTCCATCATTACCTCAACTATCGGAAAAGGCCCCATTATCTTATTAGAAATTACTGCCGGCCCACGCAAGCGATAATGGGCCTTATTGACACGGGCCCCTGGGGAATGGGGGTGGGATTCCTTTGTCGTATGGGGTTTATGTAGCATGCGGTTGTTATTACGGGTATCGGATGCCGGATGGGCTGTGGCTGGATGTGGCAGATAGATGCAACGTGGACTCAATAATGACTTCATAAGGTCTTCGCACATTATGACAACTCAGGCGGCGTCTCAACTCTGATAGTCCTATGTCATATACAAAAAAATCCTAAAATATGCACCATGAAGTAAAAATTTTTTAACAAGATAAAACTCTTCGCACATTATAACGTCTCAACGGCGACTCGACTCTATGCCAAATATTGAAATTTAAATCCTATGTCATATGTACTTAGGATTCATTTAAAAAAATGATATCAAAGTAGTGTACGACGAGTGGTCTACGCCTCGTACACTGAAGGTCAACTGGACTAACCGGTTGACTACTCATCGAAAGTGTGAATAGAGTTGTTGCTGCCGCGTTGGCGTGAAGTCGTTATAATTTGTGAAAACCTTTACCTGGCTTAAGGTATTCGCACATTACGAGTATAACAACTCCACGCCAACGCGGCAGTAACTCTACTTACACTTTCGATGAGTAGTCAACTGGTTGATCCACCCAATGGTAACTAATGGATAACGCGGCGTGAACGAGTGGGCAATGCAAATGGTTGTTCGATATACGTCAGTCGCAAACGCATAGTCGCCGTGGACAACTTGTGGTCAGTGTGACCAACGTGTTAGGGTCGACCTTTAGTGTACGACTCGTTGTACACTACATTTATACATTTTTTTAAGGTAAACCTAGAACATGAAAAAGGAAATATGAAATGAATTTCAACATTTGGCATAGAGTGGAGTCGCCGTTGAGTGGCTTGTTAAAGAACTTACCTGTCACTGACCCCATATTTATTGAAGATTGATGTTGCACACAGTAGGTAACTGCGATAGCCAATCCGCTTGCCCAGCGCGGTGATTATGGGTATTACCTCTGAATGCGTCCATACGCATAGGTAAAGAGAAGCCTATGTCCAGTAATAGACTGAAATAGGCCAATAATGTCAAACTATTTTCATGTGTATACATCATCGGCCTATGATAGTCCACTGCTGGACGTAGGCCTCTCCTATTAACTATGCGTATAGACGCATTAGGAGTTAAATGCCCATAATCTTCACGCTGGGCAAGCGGATTCGAGATCGCAGTAATGACGCTATGATGACGCTGCTGTCCATCATAATTTTTATAAAATAATGGTCAGTGACACTTCCATCCCTTAGTCGACTCTTACGACACCCGCAGGAGGAGTTGGGGTGTTGACAAATGTATTCTTACTGCCGTCACCACGTGGCCAAAATTTGAATGAATTTTCATGTGTACTTCCAGCAATCTAAATCTTCGATCACATTCGGCTGTCTTGCGGCATATTACGCTATCTCTGCCAGCCACCGCCTTTTTTGCCATCGATAGGGCATGTTGACGTAATTATTTATTGTTGTTTATGACGTCTATTGGATTTTGGGCGTCTATTGTGTTGAATACTCATGTCTTACAGCTAAACTGTTAGAGGGGTATCAGTACAATAGTGTTCATCTAAATTCACAACTGAAATGTCAATATAATAAAATAATGGTACAAATCGAGAATTGTGTCAAGTTAATTTTGGTCCGAAAAATAAGTAATTGTACTTAGTCATCTATATATCATTATTTTCATATTTCATTGTTATTTTTTAGGTAGGCAATAGAATTTTTTAGGTAAGAAATACTACCGAGGCCGGGAAGTAACTGGTTGCCGGCCGAATATATATGTAGACAACAACAACAAGATGCCAGGTCACAACCCTATGTCAAATGAAGATTTTTAAAAAGGCACTTGCCGGCCTAGTCCGGCAACGAGATACTTTCTGGCCGCTTTTTAGGCACGTGACTACATTTTATTGCATGTTTGAGAAAAGTATATTACCTAAAATTTAATCCTGTCATCAACCTTTCCATTAACTTAGTATTAGGTATATAGATTATACCGACATATTACTCATTTGCTACGTTTCTAATTATTTCTTTAATACAGATGTGGAGCTTAATATGAAAATGTGGAAATTTCAAACCTCGATATACGCTCGTGTAGCCATTGCCTTAATACTCATAAGCTTTAAGCAAAAATATAGGATAGCGCGCATTGAATGTAGAACTAGCTAAGGCCGAGTACACAACGTTGGTTAATAATAAGATACTTTTAAATTTTAGATATACCAAAGGAAAAAAATACTAACGCCGGAGCCGACCGGCCGAGTGGTTTAGGTGTCAGCCGCGAAAGCCGAGGACGTGGGTTCAAACTCTACTTCCGGCGTTGGTAAACTTCGATATTTTTTGTTTAGTATACGACATTTAATATTTAAATTTGTGTACATAGTAGTGCTACTATTTAAATATACAACTAAAAAAAACTATATTTAGTTGTTTCACAAAATTATAAATAAATAAAAGCCCATAATCGACACGCTTGTCTAGTGTAGTGATTATGGGATTTTACCTCCTAATACGCATAATCAATAGAAGAGGCCAGCAGTGGACTGAGAGAGGCCGATGACGACCCCGAGTTATATACTCCTGACATAAAGCCTTTCTTTTTTGTCTTGTCTTCATTTTGAAAATACATACTTGTAATTAAAAACTAGCTTAATTTGCAAATTTAGTAAGTAGGTGTTCATCGACCATTAAGGGTATTTCTCAGAGCGTAAACGGACATCTCATTCATCTGGTAACGTTTTTTTGAAAGTGGCTGCATCATTTGGTACCATTTTCGGTCGTCAGATACAGCACCCGTTTCTCTAATAAGACAACCAAAACAAACCTCAAATCATTTAGCCACTTCCAAAAAAACGTGACCAGATGAATGAGACGCCCGTTTACGCTCTTAGAAATGCCCTAAAATTGATTAGCTGTGGTTTAGTATATTTTCTTTATGGATAGTTTTGTAGCTCTATAGACGGGAGTTTTGTAGCTATCTTTCTTATTTTGATCTATCAAATTTCCTCCATTGTCAGTCGCTCGCAGACTATGAACCCTGTAAAGTGTTCGAAACAATTTAATCTGTTTAAGATAGTTTTATTTCATTGTGTAATCATCGCGGTAACCGAAGAAAAAAATATAAAGCGTTTATTATTACTTACTGTTCCCGCCGTTATGCACTCAGATACTCATAACTGTATAATAACTTGATTATAATTTATCATTCCCGTCGTTGTACACTCAGGCTAAGATAAAACCAAACACTAATCCGCCTATACACATTAACAGATCTCCGCGTGTCCGGCGGGGGATTTGCTGAATACTGAAATATAGAGACGTGCACCCGGCGACTAACCGACAAACAACGACTAATTTATGCATTGGCTATTGTACCTTTTGTACCTAGGTGCTGGTGATGCTGGTGTCATCATCATCATCAGCCTATGATAGTCCACTGCTGTACGTAGGCCTCTCCTATTAACTATGCGTATAGACGCATTAGCAGGTAAATGCCCATAATCGCCACGCTGGGCAAGCGGACTTACGATCGCAGGAATGTGTCCGCTATGATGGCGCTGCTGCCCATCAACAATCTTTTATTAAATAATGGTAAGTGACACTTCAATCCCTTAGTCGACTCTTACGACACCTGCAGGAGGAGTTGGGGTGGTGACAAATGTATTCTTACTGCCGTCACCACACGGGATAGTAATATGTACCTTTTCTCAAACTTGCAATGAAATGTTTGCATTACGTACGTCAAATTAAATCAGGAAATACCATCTCGCTGGTTCGATGATTGAACTTGATATGTAAAGGCATTTCATAACTACTTTGCAGTCCTAAGACTGCAAAGTACCGGAAGTAACCTGCTTTAAAAAGTTAAATACCGGAAGTACCTTGTAAAGTGACAGAGCATCTTGGCATTTCACCGTAAAAAAACTAATGTCAATGTCACCGGGTAAAAGATTATCACAAATAGTTTTTAAAAAAATGACGTACTCGTATCACTTGCTTTTTTTATTATTTTGTAGATTCGGTTAGTTCTTTGACTTATTTGTTTGTGTACTGTGAAAATCACTTTCGATTATTTATTTCATTGCAAGTTTGAGAAAAGCACTATGTAAATCTCGGCGAGAAACAAGGTTACAGGCTGCGTATCTCTATTCTGGCCTCAGTTCCTTCGGCTAAATATATGTATGTATCTACTTGGCCTGTAACCTTTCGTTTCCCGTCCTCTATAATAATGTACGATTAGTATAAGTACCTACTATGATACCAAGAAACTAATAGGCCTAATTTAGTTGACTGACTCATAATGAAAATGTTTTTTTCTGTTCCCAAAACTTTTATACTTTGAATATTCATGGCACATTGCTAATTAGAATCATGAGCTCTTTCAATATTGAAAGTATATATAAGTATTTGAAATAAACGTATGTATACATTGTTAATACTTACGGTTCGGCTAAGTATAATTATCACGATTGCGATTAGGAATAACATCAGAAAAAAAAAAACTATGTTAAAATCAAAGAAATACTATAATTATGGGACACTTATACCTTTAAGTAACTCCATTTTCGATGCCGACACTGATATAAAATGTATGAAATTT
This sequence comes from Thaumatotibia leucotreta, assembly GCA_025490895.1. Classification (NCBI taxonomy): domain Eukaryota; kingdom Metazoa; phylum Arthropoda; class Insecta; order Lepidoptera; family Tortricidae; genus Thaumatotibia; species Thaumatotibia leucotreta. The sequence goes on along the minus strand of JALPQI010012672.1, from coordinate 18,526 downwards.
GTTATGGAAATATTTGAAGTATCGAGAAAGAAAAATAGATTCACTTTCATCCCGAAATGCTGCATAATTAACCTAACAAAATTTTACGCATGCAAAATCGTACGCAACAGATACAATTCAATTAACTATAAGACAGTTGCCTGCCTCCGTTCCTACAAAAAATGAATAACATTTTATTCACGGACATAAGTGATCCCATCACTAGAAATTTCTCTTTGAAAACAGTATTTAATTGAATACCCAAAAACCGCCGAACTGCTAAGTGCAGCACCGTGCAACATGCATCTACAAATCGTTCAACTAGTCTGCTAATATTTTGTTAGTATAAACTTATATCTGGAACGCACCACCTGTTCCATCTGGTGGAAAGGTACTTTAGTGACGGCTACGTACCGGAAAGCGCAGCGTGGGTAAGCTCCTCACAAGATGAACTGATGAATTGGTGAAGGTCACAGGAGTCTGCTGGAGGAGGCCTGCTGAGCGGTGGACGTCTTTCGGCTGATGTGATCTTTAATCTGACATCTATGAAAGAACAAAACACACATACACATTATATAAATACATCATCAGCCTATTTTAGTTCATTGCTGAATATAGGCCTCTCCTATTATACTTATGTTAATTTTAACCTCTCATATAAAGTGAGTGATTAATTAGAGTTCAAAAGCATGGGAAAGTCAATTTTTCGTGTTGGGCTCATACTGAAAGTTCATAGTAGACTTGGTCGGTAGCGAGAAGGTTCGTCGTTCCGTTCCACTCTGTATATCGTCGCCTTGTACCCACATCACATGCCCTAACTGCGCTCACCGTGGGATTTGGGTCGATTTGTGTAAGATATCCGTCCAATATAATAATAAGGGTGAATAGGCACCTTCTGGGCAAACTCACTCCATCGTAGGCCACGTCTCTGCCCTTGGCTAGTCTGTGGCCATGAGTAAGCCTATTTAAAAAAAAAAATCTCGTCAAATGTTACATATACTACAATAAATCTAATAAAATAACCAAATACCTTCTTTGAAAATCGGTCTCGGCTTCTTTGGAAACAGAACTCGGCTTAGAATAAATACATATTTGTATTTCTAAGACGAGAGGTTTTCCTCTCATGGGGTAAAATGTCCCAGACATTGCGTGTATCCAGAAATAATCCTATTTATCGAACGCCGGATGGATTCGATGAGCAAAGGAGCACTTAACGCTTTTGATGTCCGGACACCATCCCCTTTATTTTTCTCTGAGACGAGACGAAATTCATACGTGATAGCGATTCGCCTCAAAAATATTTGGTCATCTGTATTAACACCTTTTTATATATCCTATGATACGAGAAGTCGAAATATCATTTCCTTTATTTTACTGTACAGAAAAAACATTCGTTTAACCGTAAAAATTGAACTAGAGTCAGACTAGGTACTTTTTAAACTTGACTCTCACGGTTGCCAGAATGTGACGGATGCTTTATCCACCTCCTTCGGAAGAAAATCTAGAAATACCCCAGAGAGAATTATTCCTTCGTAAAAGTATGAAGACTTACCCTTCGGTTGCACTATCCCAACTTGTCTTTAACTATGTAGTCTAGTAGTTTTGAATTTTTCATTAGAAGAAGTTATCTAGATAGTTTCTTTATTTTTGTACAATACGCTATCGCCTATTCTCCACGCCCCTGACACCACATGTGGCTGCTCAGTTCTTCTCTGATTATAAGCCGCCATTAGACTTATTTTTCCGCTAATATATGATTTAGGGGTAGTAATGCTGTTAAATACACCCTCCTAAGGGTCGGTTATGAGACATAAATAAGGATTTCGCTAAGGATAAGGTATTGATGATGCTGTAATGAAACAATATGGGCCATATTTTTCTTACTTCCTTTTATTTTTATCTAAGCACTTGTACCATAAAATGGCGTTGTCGATTACAGTTAAATGATTTCTAGATAATAAATAAGGCACCTGTTTGAGGAATTTGTATGCTTCAGTTACAAATACGTTAATCGTCATCACATTAATCGAAAGACATCAACTGCTGGGCTTAGGCCTCCCCTCTAACCTAAAGATTGCCACAATGACCGGTCCTGCGCCAACTACATTCAGCTGATTCCATTCTATTGACCTTCAACAGATCAACTTCAGGTGGAGCATTCCATGAAAACATCTACTTTTTGTCGCTTACAACACACTATGGTAGATACCCTAATAAAATATGCTAGCTGTTAGGAAACACTGTCAATCTTAAAGCCTTGATATGTTATTATTATGCCGCAATTCAGCTTACTAATTTAATTTTTCAAAAGTATTGAAAAGACAGTGTCGCTTACGACATGTTTTCATGGAATGCTCCAGGTACGCTTCGCCATTCGAAAATCTTTGCGCTCCTACGGCCATCTGGTTCTACGTGTGCTCCGCCCACTGCCACTTAAGTTAAACGATGCAGATTCGTTACATAGCCCAAATGGCAACTCGGTAAACCTATGTTGCCCAAAATGGAGCACGAACGCGGTCTTTCCTATTCAGGTTCATCTCATTTGCTATCCCATACATGTAAATCACGTCATTCAAGAAACACCAATAATCCAAAGATCAATCAACGGGCATCTATTATGTACGGCGGCATCGAAGCGTCGGGCGGTCGTGTTAAGTTTGCATTATTAATGGTTCATTTACTTCACACTAACCGAGCGGCTTTCTCGATCCCTTTGGGTTTGGGATAGTGGTGGGAATGAGGTTATCGATTATTAAACTTAGTTTAAAGTTTTCAATCTTTGGAACTGATGAGTACACGAAGTTCAGGCAGTAATGAAAGCCTAGCAAAGACAGAAATTTGATTTTTTTTTAATTTTACTAACTTACTTTATTGAGTTTGTTACTACACGTAACTTCGAACATTTGACCACTTCATAAAATGATCATTATACGAAAACTAGGTAAGATTATTTATTTTATGAAAGGCAATTACATAAGCATGAAAGTTAAAGCATACTCTGATACAATAATTTAGTAGAACAATTTAATTTAAGCAAGCATCTACAAATTTAAGGTACAGCTAATAGATACAATTATGATTTGCGACATTGATCTTGCAATATCATTACTTAGTTATCATTTAATTTGATATTGAATAGGCCATATTTTGACTCAAAAGAAAAATTCTGGAAAAGGTTATACGAATCTTACAATTATTATAATCCTATACAGTAATAGCTAATTTTACTTTCATATTGCCTATCTTGTCTAGTTTCATTACAATATTATCAAACTATTTGATTACCATTTCATCGATATGCACCCCAATTCCCACCCCTACTGTTGTTTAGTCAGTGCAATCGCCGATCTGATTAATAGTGCTCGCGCGAAATGTTTAATCTTTACCGTGATTCACCCCTTTGCTAAACTATCGATGTTTGTGTCTATGTAAATGTTACAAATGGGTCGGTTAGGCATGGGTACGTTTTAGGCTGGAAGCTGGGAGGTTTTTAGCACAGTGTAGTCAAAGATGGGAGGAAAATACCTACATAATATTATTCTGTGTAAAATAAAGAAATAAATGAATATCAATTGTCGGTCTAGTCCAAAGGTAAACTCAATTACGGTCGCTATAAAGTATGTGGGTACCAAGCGATGTTTATATATTATAATATTAATAGACATATACTTATATATCTAAATGCATAAATATTGCTTTCTTGTATGAAAAGTCACATTTCCATATCCATACATCATACATTACAATATTCATATGACTTTTTGCTTATCGTATATAGGTACGATTGCAAAATGGCATCTTGGCTAGGCTTGCAGATTTTTCCGTATCAGCCTCCGTATTTTAGTCGGTAGTGACCCTGCTAACGAAAGTGAAGGTCATGGATTCGAATCTCGGCAAGGGTATTTTTGCTTGTTTGTCACACATTTTTGTTTCTTAATCATAGATGCTTCAGATAGTATTTAAATAATATGTCTGTCTATTATAGTATGTATACCTATATCGTCGTTAGTATCCACAACGTAATTCATAATTGAGCTTACCGTGGGAGTAGATCGATTTGTGTTATACTGACCCATGGTATTACATTTTATTTATTATTTTCTCTAATATATAAGTCTTCATACAGATCAACGACGACTGTTCTAAATATGTTTTCTTACTTTAGATACAAATATAAATATTTGATTTCCAAAAAAAGTCTACGTTACATTTAAACTGATGCCTGTCTCGTGATAGATAGTTATAAATTCAGTAGATTTTAAAGAATATTGGATAAGAAATCAAATTTATGTATCTAAACACTTATAAGGTGGCTGTACAAGAGATATAAAACAGGGACAATATTTCCCAAATATTATTTTGTTTCCGTGAAACTTCAAAAACTTTGATAGTAACTACCCAGTGCACCCGGATAGTTGGCAAGTTAATACAACAGTCGATACGACAGCCGTAAATAATCTAGAACGTAAATAAATATGTGAGCGTTTGGCGAAGTTTCGTTAACAGGATTATGGGTTATAATTACTGGATGTGGCACAAGAATACGAGATGGTTTGACTAAATCAAATAAATCACTTGAATATAATTTGACAAGTTTCCCAGCGACTGGCTGGAGAAAGACTCTAATACTGTATTTTGTATGGAGAGTGTGGCCACTGAAATTTTACTTACATTCTTGGCGGGAAACTCAAAAATTCTTGGGATGGTCACACTTTGCACTAACGGAATCAAGAATTTTGATACTATTTAGAAGATATTTGTGATGTTCTGTGCACCAGAGGAGAAATTGAAGAGAGAGGAAAAGAGATATGATTTTTTTATATACATTCACGTGACGTGCACTCGATTAAAATTAACAGAATACACATAATAATAGAACACTTACTCACAATCAAGGATTATCATCATCATCATCATCAGCCTATGATAATCCACTGCTGGACGTAGGCCTCTCCTATTAACTATGCGTATAGACGCATTAGGCCCGGGTAAATGCCCATAATTGCCATGCTGGGCAAGCGGGTTGGCGATCGCAGTAATGTGATGACGCCGTGGCCCATTATGAATCCTTTATCAAATTATGGTCAGTGATACTTCGATCCCTTAGTCGACTCTTACGACACCCGCAGGATGAGTTGGGGTGGAGACAAATGTATTCTTAAATGCCGTCACCACACGGCCAACCCGGTTTAACTATACCAAGTTAAAAATAAATTGCGGTCTAAATAATGAAATTAAACTTTTTAATAGTTTACCCTTCTCTTCGTTAACTTAATTTACCTCCTAATGCGTCTATACGAATAGTTAATAGGAGAGGCCCACGTCCAGCAGAGGACTATCATAGGCTGATGATGATGATTATGTATTGAGTAGGAGTGGTTCATTTTATATTGGTTTATAATTTATGATAATCATTCACGTTTTAAGGACAACCGGGAATTAATCGCGTAAACTTAAGTTAATCATTGTCCTGGCGCTTAGGGCATGACGTTACACCCGAGGTGGCAGGCAGACTGGCGAGAAAATGTATGTATGTGTCCACTCTATAACATCTATACTCTGTTTGGTCTGTTTGATTGAGATAGGCTGATGATGTGATGGCTCATCTAGTGTTCTATCTCCCGCTGTCCAGCAACTTGGACAATAATCGCTAATGGAGCGATGCAGTGGCCACAACTCATGCCGCTTGGCGTAACTACTGTTACGAATTCTTCAGTGCAGCTAATTCGGGGCTATAATGTAATGGGGCATTATTTATTGTGTTCGGTCAATGTGAACAAGACCGAAGAATTAATATGCCACGTGGTAGCAAAATACGTTTATCCCACTCCAATTCTGGGTGTCAGGAGAGTCGAATAAGGGGTTGAAAAGTTACGGAACATTTTTGAAGATTGATGTTGGGCAGCAGCATTTGTGGACTTAACACGCTTGCCCAGCGTGGCGATTCAGGGCATTACCTCCTAATACTTCCATATGCATAGGTAATAGGAGAGGCCTACGTTTAGCAGTGGACGTAATGGCTAAGACACAGGTACAGGCTCTCGGTTATACAGGTTGTTTCACCAGACATTGAAAACGTGAGAAGCCTCGTAGAATTGATAGGTACTGAGCAACTTTCAGGGATCAACGGCTCCTGACAAAAAATATAGCTCTCCCATACAAAACATCAAGCTTGTAGGAATCCACTGGATACGGGCGGCTCAGGACAAAGGCATTGTGGCAATCTTTGAGGGACTATGTTTAGCAGCGGACGTCTTTCGGCTGATATAATGATGACGAAACATCATTTACAGGGTGAATATATAGGTTGCATATTCACCCTGTAAATTATGGCAGGTGAATAAATAAACACCCCACATGACCCAATTAAATATGGTCGAATGTCTCCTTTAGAGTATTCATATCGTACCGTCGTTTGTATGTATCAGAAACTCTCAAGTTTCTCATATTGAATAAACATTCAAATAAATGATATCTTTCGGACACAAAGACTATTTGGCGGCCGCTTGTCAGGGCTTTGAAAAGGGCTTGGACAGCGACAACTAGGGTTGTCACCGACAAATATTTATTGGGCGAATTCCTCGTTTTTTTGCGAGGGGAGAAATTGATGGTTTTTTAAATTCTTGGGAATTTATTGGATTTGGTTACAAGTGACTCGGGTTTTCCTGCCGCTGGCAATGGGGTAAGTTGAAGAATAAGGAAATAATCCTTTTTTATTTTAATATCTATTTATACGTTTTATTTGACTTAAATCGGTCTTACATACAATTTCATCTCTTATCTATTTTTCCTTTGAGTGGCATTGTACGGTACATTTTTGGACAAAAATAATTGTATTCCAAAGAGAAAAGAAACTCCTTTCCTGATACAACTCCGACTGAAATTCCAATTACTAATGGATAACAAATTGCATGGGACAGTGAATAATATATTTGTATATCTATATATAACAGAATAATAAGAACTTTAAACTTACACAATTTAATAAACTACGAGCATACTTAAAATTTATCAACAAACAGTTCTCAAAAACTAGCTTCTAATGAATAATATTTTTTTTTTTTTGTTATGTATGACTTTAAGACTCTTTGATTTAGACTACGCTCTGTTCATATTAGCTAAGTCATTATAATAGCTAAATACCTATCTATTATTACATTTATCACAGAAACTTCTAACGTGTCTGATAAGATGAACAAATACATTGTGTATAAAAGGCGTGTTCTCGGTAATAAAAAAAAATATTCACGGAATACAGACCCTTTTTAACCGACTTTAAAACAGGAGTAGATTCTCAATTTGACTGATTTTTTTTGTTTTATGTGTTACACGATATCTCCAAGAATCGTAAACCATTTTTTTTGTGATATTGGAGAAATCGAGAGATGTCCTCAAATGTTATAGGTACATGTATGGCGCTTTTGGTAATTTTTGGGAAGTCGGTTTTTTTAATTTTTAATTTGGTGATTATTTTACATTTTGTTGGCAGAGGAGACTCCCTTATATAATTATGAATGGGTAAAATTAAGTAAGTAATAATCGCACGACAATAATCCCAGCGTATAAAACGCTCCTCGTAGAATCAGTCAGCCTTTTTCACAACCCTAGCCATGTCATCAGATGACAATCGCTCAAAAACCGGACGTCTCTGGCGGCCATCTTGTGCCCGTGAAGTCCAATATCCCCTCCACCATTAGTTTACTTATCGCGACTGCAAAACTGAGGGTCCACTTCTGTAAAGTAATCAATGCGATAGTGTAGTCTAATAAGGGCTTGTTTCGCCATCCTTGAATACAGGGTGTAATCGTTAAGTGTGGCCAGGCGATTATTCCAACTGACACCGTAAGTGCGTTGCTCAATGAGTAAAACTGCATTTCTTTTCGTTGTCTTGTTTCATACGACTCTGTCACGCTTGTACAAGTAGTTGCTGTTTCGACTCAGTATATTAAAAAAATCAGGTGCAGTTGTATTTCTTTTTCATGCTACAATTTAATTCATAGATGAGAAATTGAAAACAAAACATCATCTCATACAAAAATCACCACTCCATCACGTTTTTATGGATACATAATAAGACTACGAAAATAATTTTCACCCTAATAACTCTTTTAAATAAAAGTATCAATATTAAAAATATTAAGTAAAAACGCTCTCTTATTTTTAGTACTGGTATATGTAGTTTAGTAGTGGATTTTAAAATGGAATCCACTTATCGTGTAAACACTTGTTTTTTTTTTAATCAGCGTGTTTACAGTATTTTCTATGAAAAATTATATCCAACCCGTATTTCTTGACCAAGAGTGTTACTTACATACAGATATTTCAATAAATAGAAAACCTTGTGTATGCTGACTAAGAAACATATACATACATGTAACAAACATAAAGACATTCCTTTATCGGGACTCAAACCCGGAAACTACCAACTAGGCTTCATCAAACAGCCTCTTAGAGCTACCCTTTAAAATAAGTGGGTTTCTTAATTTCCGTATCCACCGATGGCCTTTAATCATCGGGCCCGAGAGATCAGGGTCCGATGAGCAATGTATGCAATAAGTCAGTTCGTATTAACACCCGCCAGGCCGTATGAGTGATGTGCTGGAAATGTCGCAATTCTGGGGCGCAATTTTCGATGGGAAATTTGTCGAATGGAAGGGGTTATTCTAACCCCCTTATTCATAAACGTTTGCTAACTTAACAAGCCGCTAATAATTGTTTGTCTCATTCGGTCTTAACAATGTGTCCATAAGAGCAAACGTAACAAACAATTATTAGCGGCTTGTTAAGTTAGCAAACGTTTATGAATAAGGGGGTAAAGGTATAGGAAAATTTGTGTGATATGTGTAAGGTCCGACCGAGATTCTCAGTCGCGAACTAAATTGTACTAGTCTCGCGTCTCGGCCAAGACAAAATCCATCTCGGGCGGAACTTAGATATGTGATTTAGACATAATTTACAGCAAACATATCATCAGCCTGTCTCAGTCAACTGCTAAACTTATGTAGGTATTGTAGGTCTCTCCTATTAACTGTGTATGAACGCATTAGGAGGTCCAAGATTACCACGCTGGGCAAGCGGATTGGCATTGCAGTATGTCCACTATGATGACGCTGCTGCCCATCATCAACCTTCTGTCAAAGAATGGTCAGCGACACTTCAATCCCTTAGTCGACTCTTACGACATCCGCGGTTGTGAAAAATGTATTCTTACTGCCATTACCACACAGCCAATTTACAATATAACCTTACATACATTGTAACCTAATCCTTATGACGTACACATAAGATCGGCATTAGAAAACATGAGGAGGATACAATTACGGCTTAACAGGAAATAAGAAGGTACCAATGTATTAACTAAATCGGATCGATTCGCGCGATCTCGCCAACTATTACATAAACCCTAGAGGTTTACAGTAGTGGCTTCTTTGTAATCAATTATTGTATTTAATTATAGTGAATAAATAAATTAAAAAAAAAAAAAAAATAAAGCTAAAGTACTTAATAGATTTTATGTAAGATTTGTAATAAATAAGTTATTTTGACGGCTAAGACTGGTATTAACCCTGCCTACGAAGCTGTGCGTCATATGTATCACGTAGCACATTTTAACCACAATTATAAATAAATATAATAAAGACTAACTCAAAACTAACTTCCTTAAGAATTTAATCAAATAATAATAATTATTAAAACTGTGTCGTTATAAGTAATGTCGGTTGACGGAAATGTTAATAATATTGTCTTTGACTTAAAAATTTTTTTTGAACCAGAATTAGTAATACTACTAAATACTATTTATACTTAATACTATTTACTATTAATAAGTACTATTGAGGGGGCTTGAACACACGACTAATACGACCATCAACTATTTGTGTCGAATTAAGGTTTAATACAATGTTTTTCTCGATAAAATAATGTGTGTATTTGATAAGTTAACACGTAAACATGGCAGTATACCTAATAAAATTAAAAAAATATAAAATCTACATACTCAACTCAAAGTCAAATTTAAACATCCACAAGCTAATGACATTTTTACCAACTATGACAAATGGTTCGTCCAGAATAGTCCCCTACTATAAATAAGACGATATCAAGGAAGGGTGATACGAGGATTTGCTTATAACAAATGATGGAATGGACATGAAAAGGGTTAGGCTATGGGATTAGGTCCTAATTGATGGTAAGTTTTTGGGTGATTGACGTTTTTGTTATGTGTGTTTAGAATTAGAAGATGTCACAAGCTTATTGCTACATGCTACATAGTTACAACAGCCTCTATGATTCGCAAGGTAATTGGTAATAGATAATAGTTAGTAGGAAGAAAGCTGGAGACACTTTTTCTCAAGGGTGGCGTAAGAGTCGATATTGGTGATGGGTAGCAGAGTCATCATAGTGAACAACAACTACGAATGACATTCTAATGCGTCTATAGCCAGGTGATTATGTGAGCGTTTCAACCGCCTAATTTTGGTGGCATCATTTTATCCGAAGTTTCTAAACGTCTCAATGTTACACTTCGTCATTTGTATAACGTGGTACCGTAGGTAACGTGTCTCCTTTAAATGACAAAATAGGACATTGTAACAAATAGAAACAAAAAATTATACCACCAAAATAAGGCGGTTGAAACGCTCAGATATTCACCCAGCCAGTCTCTGTAGCATTGTTGGTAGTGGCTCTACTTAGGGCTGATTTTTCAATCCTCAGTTAAAAGTATCCGTCAGTTAAAAGTATTACCATCCTTATCGCTGGTCATCAGTCAAAAAAGTATAGAGCTAACATTTATTTGACAGTTACTGTTAACTGGGGATTGAAAAATCAGTACTTAGTAAGTTGGGGGTTTCGATTTACGAACATTACTTGTGTATTTATTTATCACAAATATTTGTTCCTTGGTCGTGGCTGTCTATGAATTTAAGTTTATATCTATAACATTATATGTACCTATATCGTCGCTTAGTACCCACATCACAAGCCTTAATTGAGCTTACCGTAGGCCTAGGTCGGTTTGTGTAAGATAGAACAAGATTTGTATTTATTATTATTTTATAATTACAACAGCTTTCATTCGCGATATAATTCGTAATAGAAAATATTTAGTGGGAAGACTCTTCTCATGGTATCGACTAAGAGATTGAAGTGTCACAGACCGTTTATCGCATCAGCGTCATCATAGTGGACACAATAGACTGTGATCGACATCCTAAAGGTCTTCGCACATTATAACGACTCAACGGCGACTCGACTCTTTGCCAAATATTGAAATTTAAATCCTATATCATACATTGCCCACTCGTTCACGCCGCGTTGTCCATTAGTGAGTATTGGATGGATCAACCAATTGACTATTTGCTGCCGCGTTGGCATGGAGTTGTTATAATGTGCGAACACCTTAATGCGTCCATACGTAGGTAGTCGTAAAGGCTATGCTTGCAATATTCCATGTTTATCGATGGCCCATTAAGAAAAGGGCTTAATTAACACCAGAAAAATGCATGTTTGCATAGTTTAAGTAGCATATTTTTGCACAATACCGACAGACAGAAAAAAGTTGATTTACCCAAAAATCAAAAAGATTCGGAACTATTTTTTAATGAGTTCTCTTGTCCCTCCTTGATACTGGACTTAGGTATGCCTAGGTGCTGTTGTAAGTACAAAATACTATCATATCGTAGGGCAATATGCCCCCCCCCCCCCCTACCCCGCAACGAAGTCCTGGATGCATACTGTACACTATTACTAATATAAAATAATACTTTCCAAGGATAAACATAGTGGTAAATCATGTCGGAATCTCAATACAAAAATACCAATATAAATATTTTATCACAGCGCACGCATACCTCATTGAAATAAACATCCTAACATAGCAAATCCATCCAAATGGTGACATTCATAAATTGTCATACCCTTGCAAATCGGGGGAGACGGATGGCTTGCCTCCAAGTACGTTATTTGTGCGCCATTTTGATTGTCAAAATGTGGGGAGATGCTATCGAAGTATGGAGCGTTGAATGTTGACTTACTTGGCTCATTTTTTAAAGGATTGCGTATGGGGTTTTCAACTTTTGTGATGAAATATGATAAAGTTTGTGGAATTATCGTAGAGATCGTATTGTAGTTTTCCTCGTAATTATCACCCCTGAGTCCACTGCGGCGTCCCTTATTTTATGATGTTTAGAAATTAATACCCCTAAATAGACTTCTTTTACCACAAAACAATCTGAAAAAAAATGTCGTCATGTTATCATATATAAATACTAAGTCCATAATATATTAATCTTTTCAAACCGCTGTTCTTAGTAGTTAGTACGTACGGTCACACCGTACATCATTTTACCCTAAACTCACAAATCAAGTAGTATCGCTGCATTTTTGGTATGTTATTTAGACACCATAGAACAGTAGTTATAACACCACATTTTGCAAGCAAAAAAAGTTGTACGTGAAAAACTGCGAAATTTACGGTAATTTTTTAAGTTCTGATTTTTATAAAAAAAATCTTACGTTTTTTGATATCACATGTTATTAAACGTTTAAAGATTAGTTAATTTTAAACAAGTTGAGCTAACATGCATTACCGTACGTCTTACAGTTTGTGAGATTCCAGACTTCAAAACGTACAATTTTGGTATATTATATAGGCCCTATAGGAATATACGAAAATGCATGTTACAATCAGAAACTAAAAACTGATTGTAATTTTCGCAGTTTTTCACGTACTACGTAGCTAGCACAACTTTTTTTTTGCTTGCAAAATGTGGTTTTATAGTGCTCTATGGTGTCTATACAACATACCAAAAATGCAGCTATAATACTGCATGCTTTGCGAGTTTTATGTAAAGTTTGACCGTACTATCTTTGTCACATCACGCGTGTAGCTGATTTCCACGATACAGGCTTTGCCAGGTGTGGAAGTCGTCGATCATTTGCATAAATTAGCCAGATATTTGTTTGTTTAATAAATGTCTTACAACTTTTTTTATTTTGATTTCATAACGAAAATATAATACTGAATAGATTTCTAGCTACGATTTCATGAGTCCTTATTTTTATCTTAACATTCTCGCCTCAATGTTAACCCTTAAACTAAAACAACACATCCCGATACTGTCCATTTTTCTTCCGCAAATCCTTACAAGTGACGGCGGGCAAGGGTTGATAAATGACCGGCGGATAACCGGATAACCGGGTCACAGCCGTGCGCGACACCGGCCACGATTGATGTAAGGTGTGACAGCTGACAACTACATGAGGGTGTTCATGTGGAAACTAAAAAATGTTTAAAACATCCGGGTCTTGTTCATGCAGAAATGAGCTGTTATATTTCAAATTCAAATTCAAATGATTTATTTGTAAACATAGGTACCTAACAATGTTGGTACAAAATTATGTGAGAGCTCTATGCTTCGCCAATAGGCATACAAAATAAAAATTTGCAACTGGGTATACACATACCAATTACAGCTTATTCCTAATAGCCGCAAGAGAAAAATAGAAGACTTCCGGATTCATTATTGACTTGAGTAGTGGTTCATTTTATATTGGTTTATAATTTATGATAATCACTCACGTTTTAAGCACAAACGGGAATTAATCGCGTAAATTCATTTCCCTGCTTATATATTTTCGAGTGCTGTGTTTTTGTTAAAAAATAACCCAAACTTATTTCAGTTGAAAGTTCAAATGCGAACTGATAACCTTCGCCCTAGAAAGCCAGTACTATTGGTGCCTAACAATATAAAGTATTCTTGTTATGGCACCAAAATTTTATAATAAGTTGCCAGAAGCTTGGCAGATGGCTACAGCACGCCAATTCAAATCCATATTATTTATTTTTTTAGTTATTAAGTGTTTTTATAATATAATGCATTTTTTATGATGTTGACATATGCTAATTAAGTTGTACTAGGGTAATATAGTTACATGATAATAATATATTATATTTGTACGCCACAAGGCACATTATAGGCTGTTCTTTAGTATTATAAGTTACCAACATTTTGTACCTATAATGAATGAACGAATAAATGATTTGATTTGATTTAAACATAAGTTAAACATTGTCCTGATGCTTAGGGCATGACGTTACACCTGAGCTAGCAGGAAGACTAGCGAGAAAATGTATGTATGTGTGCATTCCATAACATCTACTAGCGGCGCGGGTTTTGTGAATGGTGTTTATTTCACTCGTAGGCTAAGGTTGTCACTAGGTTTATTTTATTTTAAAAATATTATTCTTCACTATGATTATCCATCCCAAAAGTTGAAAATGTCCAAAAAGCCTAAGCCATAGCAACCGCTTACCTTCAGGTGAGGTGCTTTAAATAAAAGACACAGACCCAAATGGTTGGAAGAAATTATTAAAAGCTCCAGCTCTATGAAAGTATACTTTTTTTATTATAAAAAACACCGGGTATGATACCGGGATCTCGATTGCCTTAAAGTACCTCAGCTAAGACTACACAGATTCTTACTTGCTTTAGGGTAATTTTAGTTACCCCAAGAAAAATATTACAGGACACAACAGCTTAAGATGGCTTCGATTGTAGATCAGACTTTTAGCTACAACTCAGACTTTTACCCAAATTTAAAAAAATACACGAAATAATAACTGTAATAAGCAGTTACGCCGATACAAGTTTATTCCATATCAACTCAAGCCAAAATAAACACCATATAATTTTACTTTACGATGCAGAACAGCTCTCGAACAACTTCACAAATAAAACGCCGAAATAACGAAACATTCATCTTTCAATTACGCAAAACGTTTCGCCGATCGCAAACTATTGGACACCATGTGTCCGGATCATTCCGAATGACCGGGCGATATCCGGGTGCGAAACAACTCGACCGGACAATTGACTGCAGAGAGGGTTTACACACTACACATTGTTTTGTTCATTTACAATATACCTTTTTAGTACAGATGGTGTATTTTTTAGGCTTTAGTGCGAGAAGTGTGTCATTTTACGTCAGGTCCAAAACTTCGGAGGGCCATCTGTACTAAAAAACGTCGTACGAGACACGTGCAAAAAACGCACTTGTGTCGTAATGTACTATTGATTACGTTTATGAAACTGCGCAAGCACTCAATACTTTTGCCCAAAGCTGTGTATTTACCTGTAAAGGCCTTTTATGAAAATTTAATTTAACGTCATATTTTTACTGTTACGGAGTTCAATTTTTTGTAACAACTTTTAGCACTGGAAAATGGTGACAAATTATTTTTTTTTACAAGTGATCAACAATTTATTTATTTTATCGTAACAGCAGTTTACACTACATTACAGTTAAAAACCAATGCGTCATGCAACTAAAAATAAACAATTTGAGAAAAACAGGCACATCATCACTATATACTTAGTATGAAATAAAGTCACGTTTTCTGTCCCTATGTCCCTTTTTACGCTTAAATCTTTAAAACTACGCAACGGATTTTGATGAGATTTTTTTTTAATAGGTAGAATAATTCAAGAGGAAGGTTTTTATGTAGGTATAGTACCCGTACGAAGCCGGGGCGGGTCGCTAGTTATGTATATAAAACAACAAAAGAAAATAAAAGTTAACTAGATTTAGGTGACGCAACAGCGTGGCTACATTGGCGTAGGGTTCGGCAGGTTGCCCCGGAACAGCAGAAACACGATACCCTTCGACCAGAAGTCTGCACTCGCGATGGTATCCTGCAGCGGGCGCGGCACGCGCACCACGAACGAGCTGAAGTGCACGTAGTGGCGCGACTGCAGCTGCTGCACCCTCAGCGAGTAGCCAGTCTTCCGGCAAACGTATTTTTTTACGTCTTCAGGCATAGCGGAGACAATACGTACTTATATCTTTTAAACTTGCCCCCTTTCACTACTGCTGAAGGTTATTGAACAGATTATACCACATAGCTTGTATGAGTAATTGGTTAATATAATATTTTATACTATTTGACCACTTTAAGCATGATTTGGAACTTAGTATCCCGAACTCCTCCACCACCCCAACTTTTTCCGCGGGTATCGTAATATTCGATATTCTAAGGGATTGAAGTGTCACTGACTATTCGGTGGCACGAGTTGGTGAAGGGCAGCAGTGTCATCATCTGGACACACTCCTGCGATCGCCAACCCGCTTGTGGCGATTACGGGCATTTATCTTCTATTTAGTGCGTCCATTTGCATAGGCTAAGGAGAGGTCGTTTTGCAGTGGATTGATACAGACTGATGATGATGATACCTAAATCTGATTGCTTCATTTCTAATCAAAGGAATAGTAGTTCACGACTGAAAATATGCACTTTTAGGTTAGAAATTTACTTACAAGATTAGACAACTTAGTATGTACAGGTTATAGCAAATATTTGCAAATGGAAAATCTCTAGTCCAGTGTGATTTCACCTTTACCAATGCATCGGAATCGAAATTAAATACACATGCAGTTCTCAATGCCAAATTGTGCTTTCCGGTTACTCACTTCATTTTCAACCTTAACGCAAAGTCCATAACACTTTCACACCAGCAAATGAATATTGGCAAAATTGCGATTGATACTGTCAGAGCTATTGTGCTTTTGAAATTATACATTTTCAACCATAATTATTTAGCACTAAGGGTGGAATGAATTGTAAAATTATAATGGTTTTTCGATTGGTATTGGGCGGTGATGCATGACGTCACAATGTGTTGCAATTTAGGACGTCACACATGTCCCGCCATGTTATATCTATAAGATAAAGTATTTTCCTAAATATAAATAATAAATAAATATTAATCAGTAGGTTTGATCATAAAGGAGAACATAACATTTCATAGGATTCTGTATTTAGTTTTTTAGTACGTGCGAATTACTATTTACGGATGTACCAAAATTTTGTTTTAGAAATCTGTACATCGGTACAACCATAAATAAAAATAAAACTCAACTACCAATTACGTACTCGTATTTTAGTAAATTAAATATATAAACATCGTTTTAATAAATTAAAATGTTATTAATAAGGTGTAACCCATATATACAACAAATATTATATTTTTAAGGTATATCTATCGTTCGTTTTATTAGTAAAAATGATGATTCATTCATTAATTAATTATTTTTCAAACCATTTTTTTTAACGAGTTTCTAAGGCAAACATGATTTACCAAACATTTCTTCTGTCAATCATAACCATACCTGGGATAACTCGGGGCATTTATACGAAAGTGATGTAGCAAAATATTTTATCGACTAAAAATATATCGATGTTACTGTGAATGACAACATCAAAATGTTATTCGGATTAAATAAATATTAGGTACTTACTCCTCAATTAAAATAAAAAATAAATTTAAACGGGTATTTTTGCGTTTATTTTAAAATAGTTAGCAAAATATACAATCAATATTAAAATATCAATATTTAAATTGCCATTTTGATTAAAATGATATCTGCATACTTTCACTAACTGAAGAGGCCCGATATCAGATATGACATCGAACCTCTGTACTGTAATCGAGAATGTTCAACAACATCTTTTATTTTATAATAAAAAATCTTTTTAATCGATATCAAATCCCTATAACTTGCCCCCAGTTATCCCAGGTATGATCATAACAATTATGATCAGCTTTCTGTAAACTCCAATTGTTAAGAAAGTTTACCTTACCCACCAAGGGAGAAAAGCAAATTCGTTGTAAGTGTGAAATCAAGTGCATAATCAGGCCAAATATTGGATCGGGGAACAAAGAAAACAGGGGTTTCTTATAAGGGAGGGTAAAATGACGCATTTCTGTATAACAAGGCTATTTACGTTAACCAATCTGTTGTTTGTGTATGTCTGTTATCTGTTTTTTTAGGTTTCAACCTTGAACAGGAGGATTATTAGTAAATGAAAAATTTGTATGAAAAAGCGAAGCAGTGTCAGCCGTGTGGTGACGGCAGTAAGAATACATTTGTCACCACCCGAATTCCTCCTGCGGGTATGGTAAGAGTCGACTAAGGGATTGAAGTGTCACTGACCACTATTTGATAAAAGATTGATGATGGGCTGCTGCCCGTCATCATACACATATTATACGCTTGCCTAGTGTGGCGATTATGGGCATTTACTCGTACATCCTAAAGCGTTTATACGCATAGTTAATAAGAGAGTCCAGCAGTGGCCTATCATAAGCTGATGATGATGATGATGATGATGATGAAAAAGCGGTAATAACAAGCAGTTTGGCATTCCCTAATCTAGTAACTGGAGTTCGAGGCCAAAGAATCTACGAAAATATTGCCACAACAATGAAATGTTCTTACAATAGTAAATCCTTATTTTCTAAAAACAGACGTTGAGATATGTTATTTATTGGTAATTTTAATTCTTTCATTTATAGAAACAATATTATTTACTTATTTTCACGTAAATATAAGATATTCTAATAAAAACTTAATTATCCGCAACTATTAGTAACAAAGTTGGTATTGAGCTGGTATCACCTCAGGTGTTAAAAACATTTGGTACAGCAATTTAACTACACATAAATTAAAAGGTAGGTATGGTTAAATTACAAAGCAGTATAAGTAC